>CM074445.1:26604882-26792382 GCA_037101425.1 Elopichthys bambusa | reverse complement strand
AAACGTTATTGTTTGTGTTTATTTTTGAGCCATATAACGTTGTAAAAGATTTTCAGGTAGGTCAAACAGGTAAATATACAGAAATTAAATACTCAAACAATGCACGGTCTTCACTGCATAAATCAACTTAAATATAGATTAATCCTTATTAAAGCTGCAAACGTTATTCAGTCAAGAGCAGTGAGTAATTTTCTCTTTTTCTTTTGTTCTGTGATTAACATTAATGACAGACAGCAGCAGGTTTATTAGGCTGCTGTCACTTTAAGACCTGATGCATACCTGGCGTGGATATGACACTTTTTTTCACACCTCTTTAGGGTCATCTAAGACTTCATTTATCTAATTTAAGGATACTCGAAAAAAACAGGCCTTGCATTTTGGCATAATTTTGTGTGTTTTTGTCCTTTCAAACACTGTCTGAAGAGGCTTTCTGTGCAAGTCCTTTATTGCATGCATTAATGCATTAACGTGTATATATATATATATATATATATATATATATACACACATACACACACACATTCAATTTTGATTTATTGCTATATTTAAGAAGAAATGAGGTCCCTCAATCTCACACCCAGATTCTGAAGCGTCAGGCATGCAGCTGAGCAGCCTCTCTCTCGCCCCTCATTTATCATCCTGGACCATGTGTCAGAACCCACAGCACACATGCTCCCCCATCCAATCAATGGCATTCTGGGAAAAAGCGATGATGCCAGTTAATGTGGCGTATTGGCTGTTACACCACACCCTGTCTGTCATCCAATCAGTTCTGTCTCTCACTCTCCACATTCTAAAACTCCTTTGTCTTCTTTTCTTCTTCAGATTGTTTCAGCGGTTCAGTATTGCCATCAAAAACACATTGTCCACAGAGATCTCAAGGTAAGGTTACTTGAGTGTTATTGTTTCATCTTTCTGCCCCAGCAAACACTGCTATTCTATCAAAAGCCGTACACGTACATGCTCCTTTTGTACCAAAATAGGACTTAAGTCAGTGCTTTGGTACAGAACACATGATCAAATCAATTAGTGGCCATGTCTCTGACTAGGACAGAACATGAGCAAGAACCCCTGCTGATCCTGCTTCCTCTTTCCCGTCTCCCTTGCGTCTGCTTTCCCCCTCCAAGTGTCCATGCTCCATTACACACTTTGTTTCCAGACTGATGCTCTGTAAATGATGCATGAGGCCAGTGTCAGAGTGAAGCGTCTAAATGACTCATGTGAAGGAAGCCAGGTGGAAATGTGGGTCTTACTTGACTTACTTGTGTTGTGTGCTGTCACTTTCACTCTATGTACCTGTCTGTGTTAATGTAGGTTAGTAAGGAGTAACTGTAAGGAGCCTCTTAGAGAAATGAAATTTACATTATGCATACAGTGAGGTCTAAAGCTGGGATTCAAAATCAAATTTAAGCCTGGAAATAAGCAGCAGATTTCAGGATTTTTTCATAACAAAAAAATATTATGATGTAAAATAGTGCTGTCAAATGATTAATCGCATTCAAAATAAAAGTTTGTGTTTACATAATGTGTGTATTTATACATACATGTATTTATTTAAGAAATATTTACATATATATTCATATAAATATTTTATATATCAATATAATATTTTTGTTAAATAGATACATGCGTGTTTGTTTATATATATATATATATATATATATATATATATATACATAATAAATATACACAGGAAACACGCATATTATGTAAACACAAACTTTTATTTTGCATGCGATTAATCGTTTGACAGCACTAAAACATTAATAAGAAATATTTAAGATATGTTCTTTCTTTCTTTCTTTTTTCTTCCTTAACTCCCACCGAACAAACACAATATATTCAAAAAGAGATTCCTTCAAATTCTCACTCTTTCTGTTGCTCTTTCATTTAGGCAGAAAACCTATTGCTGGATGCAGATATGAACATTAAGATCGCAGACTTCGGTTTCAGTAATGAATTTACTATTGGGAACAAACTAGACACGTTTTGTGGCAGCCCACCGTATGCGGCCCCTGAACTTTTCCAGGGCAAAAAGTATGACGGGCCGGAGGTGGATGTGTGGAGTCTGGGGGTCATACTCTACACACTGGTCAGTGGATCACTGCCCTTTGATGGACAGAATCTAAAGGTTAGTGTGCTCATCCCTGAAAGGTCACTTTTGCCCTCTTAAACCTTCACAGAGAATCATACAACTGAGAAGCCTGTGGATTTGTGTAGTGACTCATGAAAAATGCTGCATGAAATCAGAGATTTATTAAAGCATTTAAGCCATAAGAGGTTATGCATTATAGTGGTTTTAAGCACAATGCAAAGGAGAATGGTAAAATCATGCAACCTCTCGTGGCTCATTACTTTTTTGAAATAGCAGTAACAGTCAATAAAAACAATAAATAGTTCAATTATGACTTCTAATAAATATGCGGTCATGATGTGCAGTCACAAGTGTGCATATATAAGCTATTTGACTTAAGATCTCATCCCATCATCATTTCCCATCATTTTACAGCCGAAATGATCTTTTTACCTGTAGGAACTTCGTGAGCGGGTGTTGAGGGGCAAATATCGAATTCCCTTCTACATGTCGACTGACTGTGAGAACCTCCTGAAACGCTTCCTGGTGCTGAACCCTGTCAAACGAGGTACACTTGAGGTGAGAGAAATGAAAGATTCACAAATAAATTGAAAAGAGGTGTGTTATCTTCAAAAAATGCTTGACTAAATAGAATTTAAATCCAATTTGTGTGAATTTTTTTTTTTTTTTTTTTAACTATAAATATTGGTCTGTTAAAATATATAGCAGGTCCATATTTATAGTTAAAAATAAATAAATAAATATATATATATATATATATATATATATATAATCTTACAGAGGCCCAGGGAAACGGTGCCCCCATTGTTTCAGGGCTGTAAATGCAGGTTATTTGCGGTTCACACCAGTGATGAACATGCAGAATTATAGGTCTATTACAGGAAACTCAGACTGAAATGACATCCGCTAATGAATAATTGAGGATTTGAGAGACGTCTCTGTGCACTCAAGCATGTGTTGTACCACTCCCTGATAGTTATGTGGCTTTAATATGGGCCACTTTATTCAACACTTTATGCAATGAAAGTGATGAAAACTGATGAGGAATTAGACGTATGCATATGTATATTTATGCATGGATCTAAGATTTAAATTTGTATATTTGTAGTCAATAATTTTTTACCTTTAAACTGATCAGCAAAATGACATTTAAACGTTTTTTCCTTGAAAAAATTTCCTCATGCCTTAAAATAGCTTAAATGTAACTCTACACCCTTGCCTCATTTAGTGTATGCAGTTATATGAATATGCAAATTAGCCCCGCCTCCACTCACATCAGTTTAGAGATCCACTTGTTGACTATCACTTTGATATGATTGGTTACAAAGTAGTTTGTGACGTAACAAACACCAGCGATTTCAAACCGCCTTTTTGAAACTGTCTTTGATTCACTGCAGTTTTAAAGAAAAAGTACTTTTGTTGACTTGTGAATTTGTACATGGTTTATCTTAAAGCATATTAAAAACACCACATAGACGTATAAACAACATTAAAAAACTGATTTTCACTACAGGGGGACTACATAGAATACTGCTTTGTACAGCAGTGTTATTGCAAAAAAAAAAAATCTGTCACACCTTTAGGGAGCAGATTGTATTTTGTGTCAAGAATTTTCCAGTTGACCCACTTTAAAACATGCATAATCATGCATATTCATGATCTAGCAGAACCTCTCACAAAGCCCTGTGTATGTCTGTTTCAGCAAATCATGAAGGATCGATGGATCAACGCAGGCTGTGAGGAGGACGAGCTTAAACCGTTTGTGGAGCCGGAGCTCGACATCTCGGATCAGAAGAGAATTGGTACGAGAATCAACACTCTTAAATGCAATTATTTGTAGAAAATAAGCAAAAGACTGTAGGACAGGGGTCTTCAAAAGTCCAAAATGTGACATTTTTATTTAATTTATATTTTGAATTTGACTTACATAAAGCAAAAGCTTTATTTAAGATTATTCTGTCGCTTCAGGGTGATTGTGCCAGTAATGAGTTCCTATTGCTCTCCTATGGCTACAAGCTGCTGATGATCACATGTCCCTGACTATGGTTTCTGCAAAATTGTTTTGAATTACAAAGCAGAACTCTTGGTTTTAAATGTGAAACTTGCCAGTTTTTTCAGAAAGTAGGAGAAAGGTCATTAGTTTATGAAACATACTCAACGCAAGTATGTGAACGTAACTCTCCTAGCTACACAAACTTGATTTCACGCATCACTGAATTCTGTCAGACCGCAATGCATAACACATTACAAGTGCATATTGCATTTTGCTATTAGCGTCACTTGTCTTTAGAGTCAGTTTTCTGTCAGGTGAACAGTTTGAAGAGAATCTTGCTCAGCAAGATAGTTAAAGTTAGTGAAACTGTTGACATGTTTATAGTTCTCTCTACAGTTCAAAAAATAAGATTAGGTAAGATTTTTCAAATAATAATAATTAATAATTCGGTACATTTATATAGCGCTTTTCTGGGTACTCAAAGCGCTTTACAAATGTTTTTAAAAGAAGCATCTTATGCTCACCAAGCCTGCATTTATTTGATCAAAAATACAGTAAAAACAGTAATATTTTGAAATACTATTATTAGTTTTTTAATTTAATATTTTTAAAAAGTAATTTATTCCTGTGATGTCTAAGCTGAATTTTCAGCATCAGTCTTCAGTGTCACATGATTCTTCAGAAATCATTCTAACATGCTGATTTGCTGCTCAAGAATCATTTCTTGTTATTATCAGTGTTGAAAACAGTTGACAGTAGAAACTGTGGTCTTTGTTTTTGAAAGTTCAAAAGATCAGCATTTATTTGAAATATAAATCTTTTGCAACATTATAATTGTCCTTACTGTTACTTTTTATGAGTTTAATGCATCCTTGCTGAATGAAAGTTTTATTTTCTTTCAAAAAAACAAACTTGAACATGTATCTAGTAATGTCCAGTTTAATTGCACATTTGAAGGCAACTCTATTGTGCCCTTGAGTACAGTTTTGTTACTGCCACAGTAACACAATCATTTATGTACTTGCTTACTTTCTGTTTTTAGCTGGATAGAGAAAATATAATCCAAATTTACAGACATAATAACATCTTTCCTGCCCGCTCATCATTTATTTTTATTAGTGAGTTTTCGTGGGAGTGAGTCAGGGCTTTATGGTTCACGAGTGCCATCAAAGGAGATATTTGGGTTCCCCGCATTGCATAACGTCCTACGAGCACCCGTCTGGCATACTTCGTTCAACGTGACGCTGATAGTGGCTTGTGTGCCTCTGGGTTTGAGCAGAGTGCAGGGGTCGATGATAGCTGAGGTCAGACCGGCCCCGTTCTTTCCGCTGCTGCTGCAGGCCCGTCTGCCTTTCAAACCCTCCATTGATCTCTGAGCCCTAGTTTTGTGTCCCTAACAGCGCTTACCGCTAGTGCAGGAACAGTTCAATTGAGCAGAGGCCGTCACATTTAGTCTAGCACATGAAACTGTGACGACAATGGCATTGATTGAGAGTGCTTTTTTCCAGGTAAAACTAAAATGATACCCGAAATCACTCTTTTTTTTTTATTTGTGGAGGGCACTCACGCTGAGAGACAAAGTAACCAGACATCATTCATGAAGAATCTTCTTTTTGACGTTCAAGGTTGGCTAAAGCACACAGCTTTCAGCTACCTTGCTCTTTATATATCATTGATGTTTCTGCGCAAATATGGAAAGAGTCAAGATGCACAGGTTTTATCAGTCTACTTAAAAAATAATAATAATTTTTTACAAGGTACCACACTGCTACAATGAGCTTTGGCCATGAGCAAAGTCCTCCTCCTCCCACAATATGCTGGCTATACGTATCCCGATCTTCAAGCAGAAGGAGCTGGTTGAAAAATTTTGAATGATATTATCAATCCACAGTCTGACTTGTGAATAATTCGCACCATGTTTGTTCATTTGGCCATAGGAGAACTGAATTTTTGAATTGTTTTTAATAACCTGTCTGTACTGTATATGGTTTGTTGCAGATATTATGGTGGGAATGGGCTACTCACGGGAGGAGATCCACGAATCTCTAACCAGGATGAAGTACGATGAAATCACTGCTACCTACCTGCTGTTAGGCAGGAAGTCCACTGAGGTGAGTTAGTTTACATGACGTTTTAGAGCTGTTCTAAATATTCTGATTCTAATATTCTGATCAAAAATACAGTAAAAAGTCTTCAGTGTCACATGATCCTTCAGAAATCATTCTAATATGCTGATTTGATGCTCAAGAAACATTTCTTATTATCAGAGTTGTACTGATATTTTTGTAGAAACCGTGATAGATTTTTTTTTTTCAGGATTCTTTGATTAAGAAAAGCTCAAAAGAACATTTTTTAAAAAAACATTGTGTAACATTTTAATGTCACTTTTGGTTAATTTAATGCATAATCGCTGAATAAATCTTACTGACCCCAAATATCTTATGTAAGATATGTTTTAGGGTAATTTAGCACAACTAAAGACTGTTCAACAACTACAGAGTGTTTCTGAGGACAAATTAGTATCTGGATGGAAGCTTTGAAAGCTATGCAGGAGTTTTGGTTTGTTTGCAGAATTATAGTCTTTACTTTTGGAGATTTATACCACAAAATGTACCAATTCTTTCCTCATTTATATGACATTATCTGTACAGCCTGTCATGGAAATCCCTTTTTTTCCCAGTGAGTAACCACTTAGTTGCACTCTGCTCTATTATTAATTTGGTGTCATCAATTTTAGATTTATCCACCCCTAAAGGTCATGTCAGTCAGACAACCCTTTCCTGCCTAAGTGGACAGAATAAACCGTATGAGCTGCAGTGTGTGCTAGTCTTTATGCCCATAGTCAAACGTCTGGCTATATCTGACATCTGATTATGGATGTTTTAGACTTGTAGCATGTCAATTGGCATTCTAAACCCATTTCACTGGTTATTCTTATCAAGCTGGATTAGCGAATTACATTCGCTCCTTTCCCACTGCGCACTAATCCTGCATTTGCTAGATGTCAGTGCTGACATCAGACATAAGAAAGTCTGTCTCACACAATTTATACATTTTGTTTTGTCTGATCACAGTTGGAGGTGAGTGATTCCAGCTCCAGCAGTAACCTCTCTCTAGCCAAGGCCAGACCCAACAACGAGCACAATAACGGCCAGTCACCATCTCACCTCAAAGTCCAAAAGAACGTCTCCTCCAACCAGAAACAGCGTCGTTACAGTGACCAGGGTGAACATGCTTTTTGATCTTTACGTATTGTCTTTTGTAAAGCTGCCTCATATCTAAATCATATTTGTTTCATAACTGACGAATTTTAATAATAATAACTTACATTTATATAGCGCTTTTCTGGGTACTCAAAGCGCTTGCTGCAAATTTGCTGCATCTTTATTATTGAACTAAACTGAATCAACATTAAACTGAATTGAGCTGAACAACAACACTATTGTCTTCTGTAGAGCTGCTTTATCACTGAATTGAGCTTGTTTCATAATTAATTACATTTACACAGTTATTGAACTGAACTGAATCAACAATGAAATTACTCAAGCTGAACAACAACAACATTGTCTTCTGTAGAGCTGCTTATAGCTGAATTGAACTCATTTCATAACTGATGGTTTACACCATTATTGAACAGAATATTTGATTAAGTTTGCATCATTGATTCTGTTATTTCCATTTATAACTGTGACAGAAACAAGCTTCCATAGATAAACTGGCAATTGCAAGTTGTTATAAAGTCCAGTTCTGAGGAAAAAATACTTTTTTTCTTAGAATTGCAAGTTTATATCTCACAATTTTGACTATATAACTCACAATTCTGACTTTATAACACGCAATTGCAACTTTATATCACACAGTTCTGACTTTATAACTCGCAAATAATCACAATTTTTTATTCAGTGGCAGAAACAAGCTTCCATAGAAACAATTTGTATTGTATAAAGAGGTAAATAAATATAGGTGACTTGACTTGGCCTGACATAGTGCCTGCTTTGAGGTCTTTGTCTTTCTAATCTCCATTCCTCTCCATTCACAGCTGGTCCAACCATTCCCTCAGTGGGTTACCCCAAGAGAAGTCAGACCACTTCTGCAGAAAGTGACCATAAAGAGGAGGGCAGTGCACAGGCACGTAAGTCCAGCTCATCTGGAAGCCGTGGCATGGCTCCACCCAGCCCCATGCTGGGCAACGCCAACAACCCAAACAAGGCCGACATTCCTGACCGCAAAAAGAGCGCCGGTGCCCCTGGGGTAGGTTACTACCACCCAAGATCTTTTGTAATGTTATTGTTTGTATGATAAAATCAATTTGAAGTTAATCTAACAAGTTGGAACAGCGTGTTGCTCATATACATACATTCATTTACATTTATGCATTTGGCTGATGCTTTAATCCAAAGCGACTTGCATTTCATTATATCAGTTCAAACATTCCCTGGGAATTGAACCCATAACCTTGCCGTTGTTTGTGCTTTACAGTTTGAGCTACAGAAATTTTTGGTTATCATTTAGCTATTTTATGAATCATTAAAACTCATATTGCAACAATATCCAGCAGTATTATCAGTTTGAATGCACTGACACTATAGGATGAGAAAACTTGAACTGAATTAAATAATGAGTAATGACACTTGTCTTCTGCTTTATAAATAAAAATTTGAAATTGATGAAATTTGCATCATCAACACTATTATTGAACTGAACTGAATCAACATTGAACTGACTTGAACTGTTTAATGACATTACTGTTTCAGGTAGAACTGCTTATATCAGTGTTTCCCAACCCTGTTCCTGGAGGCACAAAAACACTACACATTTTCCAACTCTTCCTTATCAAACATACCTGAATCAACTCATCAGCTCATAGTAGAGACTCCAAGACCAGAAATGGAGGGGTCAAATAAGGGAGACATCCAAAATGTGTACTGTTGGTGTGCCTCCAGAAACAGGGTTAGGAAACACTGGCTTACAGCTAAATGGAACTTTTTTAATGATGAATGAACTTTACACAGTTATTGAACTGAATTGAATCAACACTTAACTGAATGAATCCAAATAATGACTAATAATAATGACGAATAATAATTAATCTGTTCTCTTTTGTAGAGCTGCTTTACAGCAGAATTTGAATGTCTCTCATATTTGATTGTTTTTTTCCCCTGTTAATACTGTGATGCTGCTTTGAAACCATTTATATTGTATAAAATGCTATAAAAAAATAAAGCTGACTTGACTTGGCTTGACAACGTGTTTCTACAGAGCAATTCTGTGTCTAGTGGTATGACCAGGAGAAACACGTACGTGTGTAGTGAGAGGAATGCCACAGACCGCCACGCCGTCATCCAGAACGGGAAAGAGAACAGGTGAGTCCCTGAGACCTCTCATTTTTAGGTCAAATGTTGTAAATCTCTCTCTTCCCTGTAACAACAACAACAACGGATTACAGGAAATGCCTGTAATCCGTTAATCAAAGCAGTGATTGACAACAAGAAACATCTTGCATCTTTTCATCCTCACACGACCAGATGTTTTTTATTGTCAAAATTTGTTGTCATCTATAGGTTTCTTGGTGTTTGTGGAGCTTCATCTGTTTTTTTTCTTATACAGTATTTGAAGATGGAGCTTTGGTTTAATACTTTACATTACTTTATCATGTAGACCTTAGACTTAATTGCTGAATTTTACTGCTGTAACTTCTAGGTCTGTATAATTAATCAAATGAAAATATAAAAATTGCAATATGGTATCTACTTACTAACTTACAAAAGGCTGTGATTTAATTAAATAGTTTTTGTATGTGTTTTTTTTAACACCCTTGACACTGTTTAACATGAAAGCCACTGTTTTTGTGCCTTTTTCTTCTTGTAGCCTTGATATCTTAGCAGAAGCAGTATGAGATAAATGCTTCTCAAATCACAGTTGAAATGGCAATATTTTTCAAAATATTCATAACATACTTCATAATTACAAAATTATATAGTATTGTGTAATATTGTTGTGTAATATTTATAGTGTTTGGCCTAATTGTGCTGCCCTAGTATCTACCTAATATTCCATAATTTATTGGACATATTATAAGAAAAATGAAATGACAATGCTTTATATTAACATATGACAATATTTTTTCACTAATCACCAATCTATCCTCCAGGCTTAAATATACGCAGTGCAAATTGTAGTGGTCAGAAACACTTAATGAGAAAGAATTAATATTATGGTCCATAGTGTTGCAATTGTGTTGTCTACGCATTTATGAATATATTGATGAATATTATGGTGGAAGGTATGTGGAAATACAGATGAAGAATATGGCACATACAGGCACACCAGAACATGGTCCCTCCTGGTTGATTTGGGATGTTTGCATCAGACTTTTCAGTTCACAAAGAGGCCTCTGTCCTGCTGACTCAGGCCAATGACGTGCCACAAAACACAACGGTCAACCTTGCTGTGCCAGTCTACCATGCTGAACCCGCTTAGAGAGAGAAAGAAACCATGTGCTAAATCCCATATAAGGGATACGCAAAATTATATTTTTTAAATTGAGTCGCTAGATTGCCTGAACACCTAATCGACTAGTCTTAAAGTGATAGTTGACTCAAAAATGAAATATTTGTCATCATTTACTCAACCTCATGTAATTCCAAACCTTTATACGCTTCTGTTCAAAAGTTTTGTTTTGGGAATCCACAAAAATATTGATCAGCACAACTGATTTTAACATTGATAATAAAAATAAATGTTTCTTGAGCATCAAATCAGCATATTAGAATGATTTCTGAAGGATCATGTGACACTGAAGACTGGAGTAATGATGCTGAAAATTCAGCTTTGCATCACAGGAATACATTAGATTTTAAAATATATTAAATAAGAAAAGGGTTATTTTAAATTGTAATAATATTTCATAATATTACTGTTTTTACTGTATTTTTGATCAAATAAATGCATCCTTGGTGACCAGAAGACCAGACTTTTTTCAGAAAACATTACAAAACATTATCGACTTCAAACTTTTGAATGGTAGTTTTCATTTCTTTCTTCTGTTGAACACAAAAGAAAATATTTTGAAGAATGTCTCAGTGTTGTTTTGGACACCATTGACTTGAACAATAACAGTTTAAACATTTTTCAAAATATCTTCTTTTGTGTTCCACATCATACAGGTTTGCAACAACATATGAGGGTGATTAAATGATGACAGAATTGTAATTTTTGAGTGAAATATTGTTTTAAGGAATCCCTATGAAATCAGATGCATTTTCTGATGGGGCGTTTACATCAGACACATTCATGTTGACAAGTCAGTTTTTGGACGACTAGTCGACCATCCGTATCCTATATTACTCTCTCTTTATGCTTTTCTCTACTCACGTTTTTTTCTCATTTGCTTTGCTTTGTTCGTACGTATATGTCTGATCCATCCCAATGCTGTTTATTTGCCCGTCTGCCTTTGGCCAGTCTGAGTGAAATGTCGGGATGTGTCAGCACGAGTCCAACGGCTTACGCTGTGGCTCTCGCCACCTCATCGGCCTCGGTGCGTCTGCGCCACCAAAAGGCCACGTCCCTCTCTGCCTCCGGACACACCTGCCGCGTCACCTTGCCGCCCGACGGCACCTCTGACCTCTTCAGGCCCAAGTAAAAACAAGTTTAGCGTCTGTCTCTAATCTTAGTGTGTCTCTTGCCTGACTCCTCCTCCTCCTCTCTAACGCCCTCTGACCTCTCTGCTGTCTGCGTCTTTGATTTCCCGCCACCCTTGTCTCATACCTCTAGTGTTTCAACCAATCAGGGAGGACTCGTCATGGAGCTTCCGGTGCGTTTTAACATTTGAGGAGTTTCTGCATCTTCCCACTCAAACCGTTAACTAACTTCCCTGTGTCTAAACCCACTAATATAGGATATAAACTCCATTAACCTAGTAAAAAAGACCTAGGGAAAGACTGCTGATATGTTTTTGATCATTATATGTTCAAAAAGCATCTGTACACAGATTATGAATTTTGTTGAGCATAGATTACTAGGATTAAAATATGGTCAAGTCACTATTATTGATGTTTGTTAGTTTGAAATGGTAACAATTTACAAGGTTTCGTTTGTTAACAGTTAATATATGAACTAACAGTGAGTTTTGTTCATGTTAGTTCACAGTGCATTAACTAATGTTCACAAATACAACTTTGATTTTAAAAATGTATTAGTAAATGCTGAAATTAACATTAACTAATAAATACTGTAGAAGTATTGTTCATTCTTTGTTCATGTAAACTAATGTAGTTAACTAATGTTAACAAATAAAGCCTTATTGTAAAGTGTTCGAAATTTTAAACTAACTCATATAGTGTTATATATGTCACTTTAAAATTTCACACTAATAAAAATCTATAATTGGCTTGACCATATTTTAAAATAAAGATAAAATGTATTGAAACGTTAGTAGGATAAGTTCGTAGTTAATGTGATAAATTAAACCTGTGGTTACTCTGTTGGCACACCTGTGTGAATTTAAGGAGAACTGACTTCATACATCCACTAAAAAACACTGGTTTATTATTTCTGAAAAAGATGTAGCATCATTTGTTAGCAGATTAATTGTCCTGGTTTGATATTTTGCTACATTCTGTTATGATATTCAATGACATTTTAACTGGGCCTTAAAGGGATAATTACTCTAAAATGAAACTTCTGTCATCATTTCAGTGTTATATTTATCCTTTTATTTTAATATTTTTATGTGCTATTGTCTTTTTTTTATTAGCTTTTTATTTATTTATTTTTTGTTTGTTTTAATTTTTTATTTTTAGTGATTCTAGTACCAAGGCAACATTTACATTTTCTTTTTTAAAAAAAAAGTTAAGTTCAAGTTTTTTTTATCAAATATTTTATTTTAGCTTCATTTCAGTGAACAAAAACATTTTTTTTGTAGTTTTAGCTGATAACAATACTGTATCACTTACTTGCCTTCATGTCATTGCTAGCTGATTTTCCTATATCGTCATATTGTGACCCTGAACTTTCTCTCTTCAGTACGAGCGCGGCTCAGACGAGTCAGCGGAACCCTGGTTCCTCCACCCACAGTATTAGTAGCGCGACTCCCCCGGACCGCCTGCGTTTCCCACGAGGCACACTGAGCCGCAGCACTTTCCACGGAGGCCAGCTGAGGGAGCGACGCACAGCCACCTATAATGGACCCCCTGCCTCTCCAACCTTATCGCACGATGCCACGCCACTCTCACAGTCCCGGAGCCGTGGATCAACAAACCTCTTCACGAAGCTCACATCCAAGCTCACACGCAGGTAAATGAACGCGTCATGCTCTCAATACACAACAAACCTTCCAACGCACCTTTGAGAATTAACTATTACCTATGGAAGTCAGTTTTCAGTGGAAAAAGTGGAAGTTCATTTGGAGTTTGGGAATTTGAAATATGCAAGCATTAGAATGCAACAGTTTGATAAGTGCTTCGCTTAGCGTGGAAAAAGTGGTTAATTACTAGAAAAGATACACTATTTTGTAAACAGCTACTATAAAACTACTTAAAGTCCCCCTGCAGTCAATAATTTTATCTCTTGAAGGTCATCTTTGATAATCAAATTTTTTCATTTGAAAATAATTTCCTTAAAACAGCTTGAATGTAACTCTACACCCTTGCTTTATTTAGTATACGCAGATCTACGAATATGCAAATTAGCCCCGCCTCCACTCACTCACACCAGCTCGGACAACTGTAGTAAAGTCTACACAGTGGCATGTGGAAGTATTGGTTTAATTCAGCCATAAATGTTTGAACCAGAAACTGATTCAGAAGAAGAAGTGGAAGAATCAATTATACAGGGTCATCTACAAGTCGATGTATCAGAATGGTAATGTGCTTCATGTATCGCTCTCTACATCATCGGACACATAACAGTAACTGATATGATTAGACTTTGGACTGACTGTTATGAAACAGCTAATAATGTGCTGCTAATGTTACACAAACCATGTTTTCGTTTGCCATCTCAGCGTCAGACAGCTGCCTTCTAAAAATCAGTATACTTGGAAATGCTTTGAACATCATGGAAGGTCAATAAAGAAAAGCCCCGCCCCACACAGTGATGGGATTGGTTACATGTTTGTGACGGTAGAAAATGGGCGGTTTCAAAAACATGTTTTTGAGACTATCTTTGGTACACTGCCGTTATAAGGAGAAAATACTCAGCAAGTGTGTTGACTGATGAATTTGCACATGGTTCGTCTTAAAGGCACAATAGGTAAGATCTTTGGATTATTAATATCCAATTAATATCAATAAAACCACTAGAACAATGGTATATATTTTTGTGTACTTGTTTCCAAGAATGTTTAAATCCAGAGAAATAAGCAATTTTAACCAGGACACGAACCATGTCAGTGCGTCGCCTATCAATGACATTATACCCACGTTACCCTTGATTTTATTTATTTATTTATTTATTTTTTAGAAATCACGGAAACACCGAAAGCACTTAAATATATTATGTGTTTAATTAGACCGGTGAGCAACTGTTTGGATACATTCATCGACAGAAAACTAATCATGTTATATAGCTCAACACAGCAAGTCTTATTGTTTAAAGTACCATGTTTTACCATGACTAATAACAGTGTGCAACAAGTGTCTCATTGTAGCCGCTGAGCGAACGCACGGAGTAGCATTATACTTTCAACACAAAAATGTATCTAATATGATAAAACAGTGCTGTGTTACCCCACATACACATGACTGGAAGAAGCCAAAGCACTCATCTGCAGCATAATAATCGAGCCGTGACGTGTCGCACTCGTCTCTCATTAGCTCCAGCGGCCTTTCAGCCACACCCTGCTTCATACTGCAGTAATGTTAATAAATCTTTAATACATTAGCTCATCCATGAACATGATCTCTGCCCAAGTCCCGTCGGATTCTTCTCCACCGGCTGTAGAAGTGAAGACAAAACTTTCCATGATTCTGCTAAATCAAGGCATCATGTTTTGAATTGCGAAATTGACATATTGTGCCTTTTAACGCATATGAAAACACCACATAAACATATAAATAACATTAAAAACTTGATTTTCACCACAGGGGGACTTTAAAAATGTAGTTAAGTTAGTAGCTTTGCAAAATTTTAAGTTACTTCCCAACGCCCAACACTGGGTGTTACACAATAGTTTTGGCATGTCAGAACTATATACGACGTTATCAGCTTCATCAGATTCCCCCTATATGTCCTCAAGAGACAACACATCTACTCCAGATGTTGATCAATGTCTCTGTTTTCTGTTTCTTTTGTAGAAATATGTCATTCAGGTTTACCAAAAGGTAGGACCCTCGATGGGCTGTGTGCAGTTAACCAGAGCTGAAATATGAAGTTTAACTCTTAACCCTACCGTGAAGATGTTTTTCGATTAATTGCTTGTCACTCACCTTTGACACACTGTCTCTTAATCGGAGTGCAACTGAGCATGCCTGAGACTTCTGCTGTTTTCTGATGAACAGCACCTGAAGACAATACTAATCACCCATGCATGCCTGTTCATAGGATACAGCTGAGCACAATAGATTCATTAGTCTCCTTACAGTTTTATACATTAGAGCCTCATTTTCCATTCACGCCTTTTGTCCTCGAGGAAGGTTGAGTGTTTTTTGCATTGTTAGAAACCTACAGCGTACAGTAGTTCAATGACAGCATTCTTCAGTCAGCTATGAAATATCCAAACCTCTGAACTTAAATAATTATGTTTTTCTCTTTGTTTATATACGTATAACTGAATTTCATGAAAACATGCCTGGGTCACATTTAACCTTAAAATGAAGAGAACTTGTATTATTACCTTTTTTGGACCATATACAGTCAATCCAAAAATTGTTCAGACATTTTTGATATATTTTTACTAGTGGGTGCAGGACACTGTAGTTCATTTATGTAAGTGAGGATAGCAAAATAAAGTAAACTGTGACATATTATACCCAAAAATTCTTCATACAGTGAAATTGATAAAAAAAAATTGGAACCTAAAATTATTCAGACACTTTGACCTGAACCTGTTTTGCTTAAGTGTTATCTGACATAATTAAGATTAATTTTTTCTGATATAATTATACTAAAATATACTACAATTTTTAGTATATTTTATATATATATATTTTTTTTTTGTATGCATAATTTCCATTATTGTTATTATTTATATATATATTAAAAATACATTTCAATTGTAATATATTATAATATGATTTTAGATATGATTTTTCTTTAAATCTGCTTAAATTTATAGTTTAATCATATAACACTATAAATAATATTATAAATTAAATCACTTTTTAATAATTAAATCACTTTTTGCTTTACAGTGCAATTTTTACTTTATTACAGTTATGAGTATTTAGCAGGAAAACATGAAAATGTTCCTAAAATAGGCTCCGAAAATATTATTTATTATTTCTTACTTTTGTTGTGAATTTTGATGTGAAATACAGTGGGGATGTTCTTGACAGGTTTCAGCAGAGATTTATATAGGTCATCATGAATGTGTACTATGTTATATCCCTCAGAGATTCACCTTTAAATATTAATCTTTTCTGACGATAAGGAAATGAAAGCATTAATGCATCTCTTACGACACGGTAACAGACTTGCTCTTGGTTGTGTAATTCAGGCCACCCTACTGGGCTCTTAATTTAGCAGCTGACAGATGTGGCGATTGAGAGGTGTTCTTTACAAGATTTCTGGAGTTAAGGTACCAATATTTCCTGTTGTGACAACCACCCTTTCCTTGTTTCAGCCCTCATGCTCCAGAATCCACCTCTAGAAGTAGCAGGATTTTCTGATTCTGATCTTCCAGCTCTTCCTTTTTGACCTACCCAGATGAATTGTTCCTCTAGGTGGTCCCGCAATCCAAGCGCTTTTATTCCCGCCAGTCCTGTTATGGCTTCAACTGATAACAGTTTGCTTTTCGATAGAGAACTTCTGATTTGTGTAATCCAGAAGTTGGTCAGATGTCCCTTTTAAAATGACAGCAGATAAAGACTTTGTAAGCTCCTGTTCTTTATAAATGAGAACTTTTTTTATTTGCAGCATGTTTATTAAAGATAGATATAATAAAAAAAATAAATTTAAAAAAAAAAAAATCCAGGACATATACAAGTTAAACTCTATTGACAGCATCTGTGGCCAATTGTCAATTAACACAGAAAATAAATTGTACTCATTCCTCAGTTTGTAAAAAGATATTTAAAAAAATGTGTTTAGTGCTGGCAAAACTGTGAATAAAATTATTTTAAATCACTGCATATTTTAAATATTATTTATATTTTATTAAAATAATATTTAAATTATTTAAAATTTATATTAATTTTTTTAAATATTTAAATAATTTAAAATATGTGAAATATGCATTCTCTGCACATTTTTAATATTTAAAATATGTAGGGATTATAGTGTGAGGTTACAGCATTTCTTTTTTTTTTTTTTGCCACAGATGCTATCAAGAGATCTAAAGTTGTATTTAACCCGTAATATTCCTTTCAGAAGTGGCATGATGCTGCAAGGAAGCTGTCACAGTGGATGTTGATCTGTTTCACAGTTTACCTCTAATTGTTGCCCCATAAGAGTACTTCTCAGCCACCGTCCTCTGCTGCACATTGCCCACGCCGCTGCATGACCTCTCCTAATCTCTTTTTCATGTTCCACTCTGTAGAATGGATTATGCCCTCTTATAACTGAATATATCTGTATTTAATGTGTTTTGTATTATGTAGCACTAATGTTATTAAAAAGGGTTCAGTTGTGTCAGTGTCACCATACATTTAGAAACAGCCCATCATATACAGATGCCTATGAGAAAATACGCATTTTTATGCAAAAAAAAAAAATAATTTGTGCATGTTTAAAACAAATTTGTCCATATCTAAACTGATATATCACATGCCATTCAAAAGTTTGAGGTCGGTAAGATTTTTAAATATTTTTGAACGAAGTCGCTTATGTTTACCAAGTCTGTATTTTTTTTAATATACAGTAAAAACTGTAATATTGTAAAATATTATTACATTTTAAATACGTTTTTTAATTTAAATATATTCATGTTATCAAAGCTGAATTTTCAGCATCATTACTCCAGTCTTCAGTGTCACATGATCCTTCAGAAATCAGTCTAATATGCTGATTTGGTGCATTTATTTGAAATTAAAATCTTTTGTAACATTATAAATGTCTTTACTGTCAATTTTGATCAATTTAATGCATCCTTGCTGAATGAAAGTATTAATTTAAAAATAATAATAATACTGACCCCAAATTTTTGAACGGTAGTGTACATGTTGGTGATGAATTATTAGATAAAAAGCAACTTTCCCAAAAAGTAAAGTGTGTCATGTGGTAGGGGTAAGTTGTGCCAGCGGCAGCTTTCAGCTTTATTCTCATTTCATTTGAGAGCATTGCTAAAAAATAATGAATATTAAATATTAATAATTAGCAATATTAATTTCACTGCTCTCATTTCTCTCTGCCTTGAAGACAGCTCGAGTAAAAAGTGGCACAACTTACCCCACTCTGCCCCACATTTTTCTCTCTTAAGCAATTGTGCATTTTTCTAATTAATTGCAAGAAACCCCTTTCTTTTAAATCTTTCTTTCCAGACAGAATGAGTTCAGTTGTGTCCACTGCATGGAAAATATTTAGAACAGGAAGCTGAATCATAGGGTACAGGAAGGGTATCTGTAATACCCTCTATCTGTCCACGAAGGTCAACTTTAAGTGCATGTCCAATATTCGTCTCCACTTACACAGGAAATTGTATCTGTTGGTGGCGTTTTCTCCTTATTGTCTTTGGTTTTCTATCTCTCTTTTCTCCTAGGATGTCTGAAATGCTATTGTTTTCTTATCTTTCTTTCCTTTATCAGTGAGTCTCAGATTTTCTTGCCTCTAAACTATTTTTCTCTTTTTCATCTTGGTCTTTAAAGAGTGCCGGCAGAATGCGATAGAAATGGGAGGTATGAGGACTCAAGGTGAGACGGGACATCTTGTTTTACAGTTCTAAATTTACACCATCATTTCCCATTTTTTGTTTGCGTTCTGGAGATTTAGTCCAGTTGAAGCCTGACATTATTCCACAGACTTAACCCCATTATGTTCAATAATTCTCTACAAACACTACAATCTGACATAATTCCCTAAGATCGAGTGCATTGAGTTTAACCAGTGAAGCTTATGTGAGTCTCAAAAGGACCAATAAACTCAAAATCTGTTCTGTGAATATCAATATATTCTGATGTCACACAGTTCAATAAGCATTGCATTGGTTGCATTGGCAGATAGTTCTATTGCTCTGCCCCCTTGTGGCAAGAAGAAGGAAGTACAACTGGATTATTAGGGCTGTTAGCAATGTTTCTCATATTTAGAGATATCACTATATACTAACACTATATAGCATCCTATAGTGGATTTCGTGGATCTGAGCTTGGAAACGTGACCAGTTAAATGCATAATTTTTTCTTTATATTCTTATTTTTGCACCCTTGAGTTGCTCACTGCACTGCTTCTGTATCTCTGCATGGTTATTTTTGTGTTCACTGCATGTCAGATGCACTCGGTTCAGTGCATGATGTGTTGTTACTGAAAACAGTGAAAATTTGTACAAGAACTTGTTTTTATGTTCATGTACACACACCAGTATCTTCACCTGAAGGCCTGAAACGTATGTGAACGCAAACACTTCTTGCTGCGCAATCTCAGCTTTAATGCCATTGTTTCAAAAAGTGACTGAATATATTTCATAATGCAACTAAAGTACATTATATTCTCATTGGCATTTTTAACAAAATGGCAGGAACTGGTATAAACTGTCAGATTGTTATAGCCACTGTAATGCAAGAATGCACACAAAAAATAAGCAATATTTTTTCAATTAATTAAAAAAAGAAAGAAATGCATTTATTTGATTAAAAATACATTATTACCATGTAAAATATTTTAAAATATAATTTATTCCTGTAATGGCAAAGCTGAATTTTCAGCATCATTACTCCAGTCTTCAGTGTCACATGATCCCAGTGTTGGAGAAAGTTACTTTTAAAAGTAGTGTGTTACAATATTGCATTACTCCCTAAAAAACTAAGTTACTTTTTATGGAAACTAATGCGTTGCTTTACTTTTGTATTACTTTTTCTCGCCTGGACTGGTTTTCAATAACAAAAATTATTTTGCCAAATGTAAAGGCCCTTCAACACCAAAAGTAAAATGAATAAGCCTCAGGCTGAAGTAAATAAAGAAAAATTCACGCCTGTACAGTAGAGGGCGCAGCTCAAACAAACCTTTCAGCTGTGCTGCTATTCCGGATTGCAGATGAATATGAGAACAGTTGGTTCATCAAAGGTCAGCAGCAAAGGCATTGGTTAATAAAGTGAGATTAAATACATAAAGTATATTTGTGTTATTTAACATATTTAATCATTGCAGGTTTGAGTAATATTCGAGTTTGCATTTCTTTCTATAACTTGCCTTACTTATTTGAAAAAGTAACTACTACTTTAACTACTTTAAAAGTAATGCTTTACTTGTTACTTGAAAAAAAGTCATCTGATTACGTAACGATCCTTCAGAAATCATTCTATTAGCATTTAGCATTTACTTTAAGTTGAAATCTTTTGTAACATTATAAATGCCTTGAATGTCACTTTTAAGCATTTTAGTGTATCCTTGCTGAAAAATATTTATTTCTTCAAGAAATAAACTAGTGTAGATGATTGTAAACTAAATAAAACTGTAAATGTACATTTAAAATACAATAACATGAACGTTTTCCAAATGAACAAACAAAATGAAAACTATAAATGATTAAAATGAAAAATGAAATTCAAAATACAAAAAAACTAGTGAAAACTAAAAATTCACTTGTGCGTTTGTCTACTTGCATACGTCTCTGGCCTTAAAGGGTTAGTTCACCCAAAAATAAAATGTTGTCATTAATTACTCACTCTCATGTCGTTCCACACCCGTAAGACCTTCGTTCTTCTTCGGAACACAAATTAAGATAATTTTGATGAAATCCGAGAGCTCTCTGATGCCTCCATAGACAGCAATTCAGTTACCACTTTCAATGCCCAGAAAGGTACTAAAGACATCGTTAAAATAGTCCATGTGACTACAATGGTTCAACCTTGATTTCATGAAGCGACAAAAATACTTTTTGTGCGCAAAAACAAAAATAACTTTATTTAACAGTTTCATCTCTTCCCTGTCATTATCCTACGCTGTTTATGTTGTAAACACAGTGCAGCGCTTCCAGGTTCTACGTCAGAACGCTGGCTCAGTATTGACTATTTTAACAATGTCTTTACTACTTTTCTGAGCCTTGAAAGTGGTAATTAAATTGCTGTCTATGGAGGGACAGAAAGCTGTCAGATTTCATCAAAAAATATCTTTAATTTGCGTTCCGAAGATGAACAAAGGTCTTACGGGTTTGGAAGGACATGACGGTGAGTAATTAATGACAGAATTTTCATTTTTGTGTGAACTAACCCTTTAATGTTGTCATATTCACACACACGTCTACATACATTCACAGACCAACCGAATGCATATTTCTCTGATTGTTCTCACTTCTGTCCTGTAGTCGAAATGTGTCTGGGGAGCAGAAAGAAGAACATAAAGACGCCAAACCCCGCTCGCTACGCTTCACCTGGAGCATGAAGACCACCTCCTCCATGGAGCCCACAGAGATGATGCGCGAGATCCGCAAAGTCCTGGACGCCAACAACTGCGATTACGAGCAGCGTGAGCGCTTCCTGCTTCTATGCGTCCACGGCGACGGCCACGCCGAGAGCTTGGTCCAATGGGAGATGGAGGTGTGCAAACTGCCCCGCCTCTCGCTAAACGGCGTCCGCTTCAAGCGGATATCAGGAACGTCCATCGCTTTCAAAAACATCGCCTCAAAAATTGCCAACGAACTAAAGCTGTAAGGGGGGAAAAAAGTCGAAAATGTGAAAAGGCAGCAAAAAGGACTAAGGCACAAAACTAGAGTAATCAAGCTGTACATTCTTTTTGAACAAGTAGCAGATACAAGGATTGTTTTCCTCAAACACTTACAAAGTATGTATTGAAGATATTGTATAGAATCATGCCTTAGGCAATAATTTCCTGCATCTTTGAAGCATTATTAATATTATTGTTGTTATTGTGTATTATTATTTCAAACTGTAGGAAAACAAAATGACAGTTTTATTTCTTTTCTTTTGTTTTGGTTTGTTTATGCACTACTGCAGTAGGTGCCCCGTGGGGCCAAAAGATTAACAGCCGTGACTGAAAACATGTATTCTAACCAGACAGACAGAAGAGAGATGGTTAATTGCTCCAGTATTTCTCTTTATCTTTCCGGCCCTCCTCCCAATATCCTTCTCAATTGCCAAAACTAATGGCTAATGTTGATTTAGATAAGAAACTTATTTGCACATTTTCCCTCAAAAGCACCACATGTGCTATCCATCCATTCCTCCGCTTTTCCAACCATTTTTTCCTCCTCAACCCACATCCCGCTTCAGGATATTCCCACCTATTTTCTAGTGCTACACATGGCTGAAGATGGCCTCCGCTGCGGGTCAGGATCGACGGGCTACTGCAATGGAACGTCAAGAACGAGATTGGGAATGTTTTCCTTCCTGGTCCGTTAAAGTATTTAGTTTGTTTCCTTACAAAGTGTTTTTTTAAACGTCTGAGGCGATGACAAAACGCTCTCAGGTGTTGTTGTAATGTCTTTGCTTTGGCTCTGGCCCCCAGGGTGCACCAATAGAGTCAGATGTGCTGAATCATTCTGGGACACGGTCCAGTTCAGAACTTTAACTTGCCATTTCTAGGCTTCAGTATTCACTCCCATCCCCAAGAACCATCGGCACTGTTGTTATTATTATTATTATTATTATTATTTTGTTTCAATGTTTCTGTTTGTTTTCTGGAATGTAAATAATGTACCTTAGTTTTGCAGCAACAGCATATTGATAAACTTTTTTCTTTTCTTTTCTAAGACTGGCTGTGAGTCGGAAACTATGGAAATTAATGTAACTCATCACAGAATAAGGTTAATCAGTGTCTCCATTAAAACAACTGAAAATCAGTGATTTGCAGAGTGGCTTTTGTTGGACTGGTTTTACAAGGCTCAATTCAGACATTTTTATCAATGAAATCACAGGTGAAACATTTCATTTCTTTTAACGGCTCAATGACTACATAAATACATAACCAAAGACTACCTCTACATTGTAAACCCCACAACCATGACGGTCATTGCATACTTTGTCCTCTGTTGCCCTTTAAATGCAGTCATATTTAGGAGGTTTTATTGGAAGTGAAATGTCCTGTGATTTAAAAAGTTTAAGTCATCATGATGTGGCCTTAATCTGGAACTTATTACTCACAGTTTCCAAGCATAAAGTCTTGGTCTGGATCTGGGTCTTTGTTTAAGGTCTCAAGCAAGTCTATTTCTGGAAAATAGATGATAATTACCTCAACCACAGGTCAGCAAGGTTGTTATTTACAGAGAATTTGCAAGAATCCCATGGCTCTAAATTGCAACTTGGCTACTGTAAAAAATGAGCTCATGGATTCAAATGAATGCTGCAATAAATTCATTAAAATTGACATCTTGTTTCAAAGCTGGATCTTTTGTAAAGGTATTCATGTGTAGGCAGTAGGCACAATTTATATGTCAAAAAAATAATTTAAAAGATCAACAATGCAGTCAAATGTGTCCAAACTTTATATTATTAGTTATATTCTCCAAAATATATTTTTAAATACAGGAATAGGTCAACTGTCTAGGGCAAAAAAATAATAAATTGGTATTTTAGAAGATTATGTTAGTCTGTCACACATATCTTTGCAAGCTGCCTATCTCCTCATATATCACCTGATTCCTTATATAATTTCCAGCATCTTATCTATTATATAACAGCTCTTCAAACTCATAAACGCTTTTCCCAGAAAAGCATAGAGCCCTGAACATCCATGCATCTGTCTACAGTTGAGCGAACTCATGCACATCATCATCCCCCTGTGCGATCCACCAATGCAGTAGTAATTAAAACGCAGTCGTGTGATTAAACTCTGACATTTCCATGCACGATCCGACTAGCCACGCCCCATTTTCTACGCGTGATTCCTTTTGGCGAATCGGTTCAAATGAGCGGTTCATTTCAAAGAACCTGTTCAAAATGAATTCATTTACATAATGGCGTATTACGTCAAGGGCGTCCTGACAGACAAGCGTTTTTATTATTATTATTACTATTATTAAGTTTTATGTTATTTATTAAAATCTCTACTATGTAAAGTGTGTTAATAAAACTGGAAGTCCTCTGTTCACTATGTTCGAAAGAGTCGGTTCTCGGTTCAATGAGTTGAACAATAACTCGAGAAACACTCGTTTCGGTAAAAATTGTTCAGTTCGATTCATGAACGATTCGTTCAGTCCGAATGCTCAGTTAATTGCTCAGTCAGGCAACTTCAGACAACTTCAACCCTCTTTTGTGACAATATTCAACCGTTGTGTTAAAAAGATTCTACTCAAAAGAACGATTCGTTCCCGAATCGAGCATCGCTATGGTTTAGCTGTGACCACGCCCCCATTGTTTCTCACCCATCAGGGGGAGTTTTGCCAGAAGGATCGAGTGCTGTTGTTGTAGCTGCTGTTTTTGACAGAGGAGACTCATTTCGTCTCTTTTTCTCGATGTTTCTTCAAAGCACCGAGAACGACATGCGTTTCAAACCGTCTCGAGAGCGACTGTACAGCGCGCGCTGCTGCGGCTGCTGTCACGTGCGGACTGGAACCATCATCCTGGGTACCTGGTACATGGTACGAAGCTTAAAACACTCATTAAACGTCGTCTTGTAGATTTTAACACAACTGAAATATATCAGTAGTTATCCCCCCGTCTTTTAGAGGCGTGTCTGTGTTTTAAAGTGCGTCTGTGTGGATGTTTTTGGCTGGCTCTACCGTGTTAGCTCGATGTTTACGACTGCTAGGCTAACTCAGTGTTTTGAATTGGAACTATCAACAAACAAGACACGTAAACGGAATTAGACGTGTTGAGTTTTTATTAAACAAATCATAAGGATCTTACCTGTCTATTGAAGTAGGACAATGTGATGTGGAGATAATATTTAAGTGTTAATTTATATTATATTTGTAGATAGCTAACAAGCTAACCGCTAGCTGAGGCCTGAGGTTGCATTTACTCAAATGTCATTGGTTTGAAATTCTGTGCGTTGATCATTTACACGAAATGTGTTTAAAGTAAATTATTTATAATTATACATAAGAGGGTAAGTTATTTAATTTTTAGTTTCAAATAGCTCTATATTGTATGTTGGGTGTCAACTAGATTGTAAACAAACAAAACTCAACTAATAAACGACAGTGACGTGTTGCTTGGCAAGTTTATGAATACTTTTGGGTAAAAATGTTGATGAAAAAGAAAAATCGCTCGGCCACAGTGGTAAATGTCATTGTGTCAAAGTCTGGGTGTTTTCAGAAAAAAACAGACCACATTTTTATTGAAGATTGACTGGTTTTTATATATATATATATATATATATATATATATACTCTTTTTTTTTTTTTTTAAAGTTATACATATATTATTAGTAAAAAAGTGCAAGGCATATGTTTAAAGACCTTGGCCTCTTTTTCTTGTTGAATAACAATTACCAAATATACTGGAAGTAACATGACAGTGAATCATCTGACTTTCTGTCATATTAGACTCACTGTCATTTTTTATTTCAATGTTATGTCTTACTATCTACATCATCTGTACTTTCTTTGCTAATATACTCTCTGTCCAAAGGTGGTGAACCTGTTGATGGGTATTCTGTTGACTGTGGCAGTAACTCACCCTGAGAACGTCCCAACTGTTGACCTGCAGTATGAGGTTATCGAGCATTACTTTGCCTCAGACAGGATGTCAGGTATGTTATGAAATTTAAGTCATTAAATGCCGTAATACAAATACAAATTGTGTAATGCTGTATTTTTGTGCCACATATTTATATTTATGTATTTATATGTATTTAAATGTAAAGTTATAAAATCGAATTATTTGTTTGTATTTTGTATATTTTTTTATATTTCTTCTGTTTATATACAACATGTCTTTTTTCCCTGTAGAGAACGCCTGCGTGGGCTTTGCCATCTCTCTCCTGATGCTCACCATTAGTGCCATGATGGTGTATGGAGCCATTACTGTACGTTTATATAATTAGTATAAATGGCTATTTGTTTAATATTTAATGTTGAACCAAATAAAATATATTCTTTGGTGCTGTTAAGAGATGTCATGATGCACATAACTAAGGAGTTAAACATTCTCTGAATTTTAAAGGCAATACACTGAATTTCCTCCATTATCACTGTCAATGCGGAAGTTTGATGGGTTAATGTATTGTGAGATCAATGCATTTCACCATTGTGTTCATCTGTACTTCACAGTCTTGCTTGATGTCATCTTTAAAAAACAGGTTGGATCTGTGAACGTTTGTTTGTATAGTAGTTTCTGCTATGAAATCATGAGTTCACTGCAGTCGATGTACATTTGCCATACCTGAGCTTGTTACCTTGAGTGAACGTTGAGCTTTAACCGTGTTTTAGACCCCGAGTATCTAAATTTTAGACATTATAGGCAGTGAAATGCTGTTCCAGTAGAGTCACGTCCTTGTCAGATCTGCTAATAGCTCCCTTTCCATATTAGGCATTCAGCACAGCTCGTTTTATTTGCTCAAAACTGGATGATTTCATTATTCCCTGGAGTTTTACAGGTTTGCATCAGCATTAAAATGGTGAAAAACAGCCTAAAAATGTAAGAGGAAAAAAGCCCACCTTATGACTACGACTGTTATTTTCTCCTCTCAAAGAATCGTGATGGCTGGCTCATCCCGTTCTTTTGCTACCAGCTGTTTGACTTTGCACTGAGCTGCCTGGTGGCCATCAGCTCCCTCACGTACCTGCCCAGAATCAAGGACTACCTGGACCAGCTGGTCAGTCTGCCCTCTACTGCCCTGTCTCTCACGAGCCTCTGACACTAGAAGTTAATTTAAAAATGTTTAACCTAAAATCTGTCTCTTTTAGCCGGACTTCCCCTACAAAGACAACCTGCTCTCTCTGGACTCCAGCTGTCTCCTGCTGTTTGTGCTGATCTTCTTTGCCATTCTCATCGTCCTCAAGGTAGATATATGATCCTCCCCTGATGTGTCCAACACTGAATCTGTACATATTTTATTTATAAGATCCAGATTACGGAGACTACTAATGTGTTTTGTTTTTTCAGGCCTATTTGATCAACTGTGTGTGGAACTGCTATAAGTACATAAACAACAGGAACACTCCAGAGATTGCTGTTTATCCTGCTTTTGAGACCCCACCTCAGGTATGTCCATACACTTTATTGATCCCTCAAAGGGGAAATTCACATATTACAGCAGCACAATATAAATTATAATACATAAAGAACAATGTAAATTTATGTATATACAATACCGACAATACATTGTATGGGTCAAAATTATTGACTTTTCTTTTATGCCAAAAATCATTAAGATATTAAGTAAAGATTATGTTCTGTGAAGATATTTTGTAAATTTCCTACCGTAAATATATCAATTTATTTTTGTGAGTGGATATGCATTACTAAAGACTTCATCTGGACAACTTTAAAGGCGATTTTCTCAATATTTAGATTTTTTTGCACCCTCAGATTCAAGATTTTCAAATAGTTGTATCTCCAACAAATATTGTCCTATCCTAACGAACCATACATCAGTGGAAAGCTTATTTATTCATTAAATTTCAATTTATAAAAAAATTTACCCTTATGACTGGTTTTGGTGTCCAGGGTCACATATAATGCCCACTTTTTTTGCAATCCAATCCTCTCTGTAAACAAATTCTGTTTTTTTCTGTCAATTTTGCCATTTCATTAACAGCATTTTGTTCTTGTCTATTAGAATATTATCTTTTGAACGCAAAATTTTAACATCTGTGTTGTTTTAGTATTGTTTATTTGCTATATAAATAATAATTTGTATAGTATATAAACTGCAGCTTTTTTTAAAATATATTTTTAGTTTTCATTTTTAGCTAATCTTGTTATGTGCTTTTGTCATTTTTATTCGTTTTTTATTTCTATATAGCGTTAATATATTTTTATTTCAGTTCTAGGTTCAGTAATTTTAGTATTATTTCGCTTAGTTGTCAAGGCAACATTTCTAATTTTCATATAAGTTTTTCATCTGATATGTATATTTTATTTCAATTACCAAAAACAATTTTAATAGTTTAAGTTAATAATAATACTGCTCTGTACAGTGATTTCTCTTTTGCTGGTCTTTTATTCTGAAAAGGAGAGCATCCTAATAACCTCTCTCATTAGTAACAATGTAGCCCCTTAAAATACACAATTACACTATGTGACAGTAGATGGCACTCTTTGCCTCTGAAAGAGCTTTTGAACAATGTTTTTTCTAGACTCCTTAACAGACTGGCAGCTGTATAGTTTTTTGCTTGTTGTTACCAAAGGACAGTGTGCTGTGTGGTTTTGTCCGGGTGGATGACTTCAGACTGGCTTTATTTTAATGGTGTATTCTTTTTATCATAGTACATCCTTCCCACCTATGAAATGGCCATGACAATGCCAGCGAAGGAGCCACCTCCTCCTTACATGCCAGCTTGAATTCCCCCATCTGGTTTGGTCAGTAAAAGCCAGTGCAGACACCCATCTTTGCCTTTTGATCCTGCCTTCCATACCAACACATGGAGGGCATTTAGACTCCCAGCATCCACTCATCACATCAGCAGCTTACATATTCGCATAGACTTACCCATGACTATTTCTTTCGCATGACTCTCGTAACAGCTCGTCACTGCAGATCTATTTTTGTAAAACTATAAGAAAACAATTGAAGCGGTATGGTGTTGGGGAAGAGATCGGTTGTGGCAGGATTTATTTTTAATTACTTAGTGTTGTATCTGAGATATGAAATGCCATTCTCTTTTGTGGACATCATGACTCGGGCTCTGCAATAAATTGTGCTTACGACAGAATTATGTAGTTAATTCATAGTCAATTACTAATGAAATGATTCTGAGATGGAGCAGATAATCTGTCGCGTGATGTTTTTACCAATGAAAGCTTTCACTTTACCCGCCATCTTGAGATGTTTATTTTTCCATGCTTTTCAATGCTATATTTTGTTCCTGATGTCTTACTAGAGGATGTATTGTGAAAATCAACATTGCCCTACAACTTGACTGGGCACTTGCATTTAAAATCACTACCCTTGGCTAATAAATCTGTTTTGCTAGATTAAAAATATGTTTAGACAATCCAGTGTGATGGTTAAAATATATATTTTTTCCATTGTGTACTTTATTAGTGGACGTAGGACTTTCATCCTTTCAAAAGTGAAAGAGCTCAAAGCACTTTTTATCTTGTTTAAATAATTAGTGTGTGTGTGTGCGCGCGCGTGTGTGTGTGTGTGTGTTTTCCATCCATTGAACCATTGTGCACCATCATGTTAGCAGTTGTCACAGTGATCCTTTGTCATTGTAACTGCTGGGAAATTCTGGTTAACACACAAGAGGAAACTTTCCTCACATGATTGACAGTGATATAGAGTTAAAAAAGGAAAGTGCTAGTGCTGTATAAATCAATGGATGCATGTTATTTTATTTTGTGGTCCGTTTCTTTTCTTGTATATGTTCTGTAATCTAATTACTTCAATAAACATTTTAAAACATTGAATCTGCCATCAGACTTTTTTTCCACAATGAAGATTTGGTTCATTAGTATTAATCAGTAGGGCTGGGTATTGACAAATTTCATGATTCGACTCGATTTCAGTTCACAAGCTTGTGGTTCAATTTCGATTCAATATCAGTTATTCTGGATATATATCAGGTGTATGGTACATGATAAATTTTCTCAAAGAAAAAAATATCAACTAATGCTGTAAACTATACATGGGAGTCAGTTTGGTTATTGAAGATTAAAATGAACTTATTTGTATACAAACACTTAAATTACACTCAAGGAAGTTTTTATAATACTAACTTTACAATTACATGATTATATTTCTACTCTATTTTTCTTTCTTTTTTAAAATATAAACGTTTAAATGGTGGCTGTCATAAAAACAACGGATTTATTCAAACATGCATTAAATATTTAAGAACATTATAAATTATAATAAATATGGTGCACATATTTAGCAAAATGTTCCTGTCCAAGTTTATGGTGACTTAATATGGTTTTCCTGAGGTAAATGTGACGTTACGTGACATCGTTTGCGAGCTGTTATATTGACGTCTTTCAGCGGTTGAAACACTGATTGAGTTATTACACGAGACAGGATACTGATTTCGGTAAGTTGTACTCTGTCTTTACCTTCAGATGTTCATTCATGTTTATGTAGCGCTGTAAGTGGTATCAAAGCGGAGGAGATTCACATGCACTTCGCGCTGCCGCTTATCTCGAAATGAGGCGATACAGCGATCCGCCACGCCACATTAAAGAGCGCCAAAACGGTTTATTTTTTGAATTTCGTAATAAAATGGACAGAATTTCTTATCAAAAGTAACAAAGCACAACGCTTATTGCGATTTATTGGATGGCAGCTCTACATCCGTTCATTCATCACAGGACAGAATAATCGATTCTAGGGGTTTAAGAATCAATATCAGTTTGTAAAAATGAGAATCGAATAAAATCGAGAAATCGATTTTTTTTTTTTTTTTACACAGCCCTATTATTCAGTTTGCCCTCTTACATGTGTAACTATAAAATATGTGATTAAATTAACTGCCTGGCAATTACATCCTTTATGAGGTCTATTGTGCAATGTTATAATTTGCACAATTCAGATTCCTAATAATTTGAGGTGGGACTCCCCCTCCTTTATTTGGATTGGACAGAAATCTGACACGTTTTTTCTCAACCCTTTAAATGTGCAGTCTAGGATGCTGTCAGAAGCATACTGGTGTCAGTTAGATACACACAAACCTGAAGCAGACTTGAGAAGAACTCAGAAACAATGAAGTCCTTCATTGGGAGTTTGGTATACTGCTTCTCTCTTCTGCTGGTGGATCTCTGTGAATCCTATGACCTTAATCCATCCTACCTTTTGGCCCAAAGTTATGCACAAAGAAGAAATCATGCGCTTCCACACCGGACACTGAGCCCAGCAGGTAGGTTTCTGAACTTATACCACTATGTTAAGTCCAACTGACATGTTGACTAAGTAATTGTGTATTATTTACATTTTCAGTGTTTGCATTGTATCTTCAACTGCATCACTGCAATGGAACATTCATGGTTTCATTATTTTACTTGATGCATTACAAAAATTATTTGTTGACTTTGTGCATGATGTAACAGTAATATGAATGTAATGTACCGGTAATTCATAGTGAAATGCACAATGTTAGAAATATGTTTAGTGCATTTATAATAGAATATGTGAAAATAAAATACATCCACATTTAAGCACTGAAGGGCTAGTTCACCCCAAAAAATAAAAATTGTCTTCATTTACTCAACCTGTATGACTTTCTTTCATCTGTGAAACACGAGAAAATATTCTGAAAAATGTCTTGCTGTTCTTTTGTCTAAACAATAAAAGTCAATAGTGTCCGATGTTGTTCAGATCCCAGCATTCTTCAAACAAAATCTTCTTTTTATGTTCCAGAGAAGAAAGAAATACATACAGGTTTAGAACCACATGAGCATGAATAAATGATGACAGAATATTTTTTGTGCAAACAATCCCTTGTGTATGAATGCTACAAAAAAAAAGTGTGGGATATCTGAGTGGCATGTATTTTAAAATGTTTAACAATGAGGAATTGGGGCATGTATTGCAAACAATGCCAATTGTATTTGTTTGACTGATTGCCTAATTTCCTGTTCCTCTTCAACCTTCTGATGGTCCGTAGTATACAGGACTAAATACTGGTTAGATGGACCTGATCACCCTCACAAACAAAGGAGGAGGATTTTGCCCCATCTTATCCCAGTAGCTTATCCAGGACCCACAGCTTCTTCTCAGCTCAAAGTTTATGACTGGCTCAAAGACATACCAACCACAAAAGTTCATAATACAAATAAAGACCAATCTCCACCTGTGGCACACAAACAGCTGAAAGGTGAATGGGCACCAATAGTTTGTCGAAAAGTTCAAGATCCAGAAAAAACAGTTGTAGTTACAGGAGAATCAGGGGAAAGGACAGGCGTGTCAGTTGTGGTGTCAAATCAACCACTTGTTGTTCCACAAAAACTGTATTCAGGTACAGAAAAGGCTGTGGTTCAATCAACAGATAACCAGCCAACCTTTTCGACAGTTGCTCCTGAGACAGGTTTTCACCCATCAAGGCCATCAATGACGCATTCCTCAACTTTGGCAGTCCCGCAATCTTTAAACCTCTCCCTGCCTCAGAAATCCATGTCAAAATTGGCACAGGAACCATATTCACAAGGCATTTCACCCCAATCCCTTCCAACCACTACCATGACACCAGAGGCATATCCTCAAAGTACCTTCTTCGAATCCCTGTCAACATCCACACTGACACCAGAGACCAATCCCCAAAGCGATTCACCCCAGCCTGTGCCAGTGTCCACTCATAGATCAGGGCCATATTATCAAAAGATCTCATCCCAATCTCTGTCAACATCCTATCTGACACAAGAGGCACATCTTCAGACCATCCCACAAGAATCATTACCAGAGGCACCAGGCAGGATTATTACCCACGGCAGGATAGCCATCACAGGGTCGACAGGTATAATTCCATGAATACTCTACTGCTTGGTTTAACCCTCCATCTATTCATGCAGGGGTGTCCAATCCTGCTCCTGGAGGAACAATGTCCTTCCATTTTGATCCAACATGCCCCAACATGCTTGCCTGGAAGTTTTTAGTAATCAGCCTTGTAATAGACCTTGATTAGCTGGTTCAGGTGTTAATAAGGATTGGAGCTAAATTCTACAGGACAGTGGCCCTCCAGGAGCAGGATTGGACACCTTTTACGTAAAAGCAGTAGGGATCTTAAGGTTTCTTTGTTTCAAAGGTGGATGAAGCAAAATGACATTAAAGGGATAGTTCACCCATGATTTACTCACCCTCAAGCCGCCCTAGGTGTATATGACTATCTTCTTTCAGACAAACACAGTTGGAGTTATATTTAAAAAATATCCTGCCTCTTCCAAGCTTTATAATGGTACTGAATGGCACTCCTGATTTTGAAGTCCAAAAAAGTGCACCAGTCCATCATAAAAGTAATCTCCAGGGGGTTAATAAAGGCCTTCTGAAGCGAAGCGATTGGTTTTTGTAAGAAAAATATCCATATTAAAAACTTTATAGACTAAAGTAACTAACTTCCGGCAGACGGCCTACGCAAGTCAACTTGCGTGAAAAGAGTAACTTCTGACGCGATGTAGGAGTAGCGTAAGCTTAGATGCCTCTCGCGGTTCAAACAAATAGGGCTGGGCAACAAACTCAAGCTTTTCTTCTCTTGTATCGAAATCCTCCATATTTCTTATGAAAATTTCTCGTTTTAGACTTCTAATTTTTATTTTGTTTTGCTCTATCCTCTGTGCTTGCGCGTTCGCAAATGCGTCACGCATCAGGTCAAAGTTTACTCTTTCGGCTTAAGTCGATTTGTGTAGACCGTCTGCCGGAAGCTAGTTATTTTAGTTTATAAAGATTTAAAAGGGGATATTTTTCTCATTGCTTCACTTCAGGAGGCCTCTGGAGCTGTGTGGTTATCTTTTATGATGAATGGATGCACTTTTTTGGGATTCAAAATCTTGAGCCCCATTCATTACTATTATAAAGCTTGGAAGAGCCGGGATATTTTATAATATAACTCTGATTGTGTTCATCTGAACGAATATATATATACACCTGGGATGGCTTGAGGGTGAGTAAATCATGGGAAAATTTTCATTTTTGGGTAAACTATTCCTTTAAGAGCCCAATTATTTGTTCCTTATACCTTTCTTATTCCTGTTGTAGGGCACCTTACAGATCAGTAAATGTGACCTTTCATATTCCAGAAGCATTCTAGTATTCCAGGGTGTTGAAGTATGTCATTTTGCCGAGGTCCAATGGTATTTGTTTTAGAAGTAATTTTAAAAGCGGCCACACTCAATATTAGTTAACTGACTAATCTAATCTAATCTAATCTAACCTAACTAATCCTTTTGTTTGCATGCAAAGTATATGGTTTACTCACTTTTACCATTGCACTGGGTCAAACCATATACCATCAACTCTAAATCTGGTTGTTTTACTAATCCTTTAATGGACTAAAACACCAGTCTTTATTATATCATATAGACATTGAGTAACACAACTTCTAAAGTGTTTAATTTCTACTGAACCTCTCAGCAACAGATTCACAGTGTAGGAGCCGCCCGTTGGACCTGGTCTTCATCATTGACAGCTCACGTAGCGTGCGTCCAGGTGAGTTCGAGAAGGTCAAGATCTTCCTGGCTGACATGGTGGACACTCTTGATGTTGGCCCCGATGCCACACGTGTCGCAGTGGTGAACTACGCCAGCACAGTCAAAATCGAGTTCCTGCTGAAAAACCATCTTACGAAAGACTCTATAAAGCAAGCCATCAACCGCATCGAACCCTTGGCAGCAGGAACCATGACTGGTATGGCCATCAAGAAAGCCATGGATGAAGCCTTTACTGAAAAGTCAGGTGCGAGGCCTAAATCGAAGAACATCTCAAAGGTTGCCATCATTGTCACCGACGGACGTCCTCAAGACCAAGTCGAGGAGGTGTCGGCTGCAGCACGGGCGTCAGGGATTGAGATTTACGCCGTTGGAGTGGACAGGGCTGACATGCGGTCACTGAAGCTCATGGCCAGCAATCCACTTGAGGACCATGTGTTCTACGTGGAGACCTACGGTGTTATCGAGAAGCTCACCTCGAAGTTTCGGGAGACCTTGTGCGGTAGGGTTAATGCAAAAAAAAGGGGAGATGGGGCTCTATGTCTTTCCTTTTTATAGGATATAGGATCTCAATCCTTGGGAGTGGGTGATGATTCATTCTCTGGAAACCAGTTGGGTCTGAACACCAAATTTAAAAAAGTAATTTTCATCAGACATGAAAACAATTCAACATACATTGTGATCATTTGGCATTATTGTGTTTTCCAGAAGTTTGAATCGTCGGATCGCAACACATTCTGAAGGAAATCTTTCTTCAGTATGTGAGTGCTGATAAAGTCCACTGATCATTCGAAGAAGCATTCTTCTACGTTTGGCTCATTTGAATGCTTTGAATCAGCTAATATATGTGCTTTGCATCCAATTTTTGTGGAATGAAGGTCTTGGAATGGAATGCTTTTCAAATTTAATATTGTCAATGTCTTTTCACAATTGTTGTTAGACTAGTGTACTTCAAGTATGTTTTTCATTGAAACCTCAGATAATTGAGAGCTTTGAATATTTGACTGACTGTTGTGGATAATTAAAATTGTTTGTCTTTTACAGGGCGAGAGTCGATCTTTTGGACAATAAAATTGCTCAATCAAGTGCTGCGCTAGAAAAGTGCTTGCTAGTTACGCCTTCAAAGTGTACAAACAATTTGCTTAGTGCAGCTGTCAGCTAGTCATCATAACATATTGATATAAATGCTAAATGCTATGCAAACTAAGGGCTTCAAATTTGCTAAATAATTGCTAAATGCCAATAAAAGTCCCATAAAGTGTCTAGTTTGTCTTTAAGGGGCTTTACAGATATTTTGAACAATCTTTTTCCCCCCCCTAAAATAAAAGCTAGATGTAACAAAATCCAGGCAGTTGCTTGCCCATGAACTTACTCTTGCTAGAGTGGCCTCATCACTCCAGTCGAGTAATGAAAGCTTGTTCCAGGTATGGACGCCTGTGCCATGGGACATGACTGTGAGCACATATGTGTCAGCAGTGGCTCCTCCTTTTACTGCAAGTGTCGGAAGGGCTATATTTTGAACGAAGACCAGAAAACATGTTCCCTAAAACGTAAGAGCCAGCAGATTATGCTAACTGCTTTACTTTAGATTTTGAAGACATACTTAGTACAAACATATCTGATTTGATCTAACAGCGACTAATTTAAGCTCAATAATGGAATGCTTACATTGCAACAATACTTGCAATTCTATTTGACTAACCTGTTTAGCTAGCAATTGCTTGCCAGGTTTTTACAAGTGTTCTTATTGTATTACTTGATATCATATGATGGCAGTCTATGATTCATTCATCTTATTGTGTGTGTGCTAAGTTACAGGTTACATGAAGATGTTCCAAAACTTAGTGAGCTGTGTTGCTGTTTACTGCCTACTCCCAGGCAACATTCTAGAGTATGATGTTAACATGCTAAGCTAACAATGCAAATCTCCAATAAGCATAATGTTTGTTAATGTCGTCTATTTTTAATTTTTTTTCAAATGGACTGCTGCCTTAGATTATGTATTTTAGAAGGCAGCATAATCTTGTGGCTGATATGTGATTCGTGCCTTAAAATGCTTTGAGCAGCTCACTAGGTTTTGGAACAGAGCTGTAATTTAGCTATGTGTGTGCAATGTAACATTATGTTTCTCAGCTGAATTCTAGCCACTGATTCAACCCATGCAAAAATCACTGTTGAATTACCGTGGTCTTTCCTGTTCTGCACTGTTCCATTGCCAAAACAGTACAGCAGTAACATCAGTTGCTGTAAATCTGAGACAGATGACAAACAAAATGTATTAGAGGCAGATTGTATTTCTTTTGGGGCAAATGGAGCAGATTGCATAGAGGTGTATTGGTTACAACTTGGCTTGAAAATGCCTGGAAAAGTTGCACATCCCCCAATCAAAAGGATTGTTTGCAGTGTGAAGTTGAAAGCTTTAATTTTTCTAATAATTTCATTTAAGAAGTTAGTATTGAAGTAGTTTATTGCTTAGAATGAGACGGTAAGATTGGCAATGCTATAATCAGCGGTGCACATAACGAGCGCGCATGCGTGGTAAAAATAAACGATGCGCAGCAGAAAACGTGCAAGGAAGTGCTTTTGAGTACCAAAATTTTGGGGGACAGCGACACATTTACTTTTTTTACGATTTTTCTCCATCTCTGGTAAGATAGCAATCATGATGATAAGGGTGTTCATTAATTATTAGTGGTGCAACGAATCGTAGTTGATCCGTACGGCCCATGCGCATGGCATTCGCAGATTAACTGCTAAGTTTAACCATCATAGAGTGAAAGTTTATCATTTTGACGTGTTTTTTTCTTGCCACTTCACACATTTAAACGGTTTTAAACGCAGAAGAAGGGGCAAAAATCGGGACTCGTGCGCTGTTATCTGTGCTTACAGCCGCACACAGAGAGAGAGGTGCTCGAACACCGAATAGATTCCTCTTTCGCGTTTACTTGCGCTTAAAAAGACACATACACACAAAATTATGTCCGAATTACCCGTCTCTGCAAGTATTCTCTCGGTTATGTCATAAGTAAACAGAAAGAAAGTGTGTCAGTATATGCATTCAGTCTTAAAGTGACAGCAGCCTAATATTCCTGCTGTTGTCTCCCTTGAGAACCAGACCAAAAAAAAGTTATGTGCACCCCTGGCTATAATGACATTTCCAGATTTTTTTTTTTTTTTTGAATCCCCAAAACCTGCAATGGAAAAATCCCTGATGATTTACTTGTTTGTTTTTTAAAGATATTACCATGTACAGTATTGTCAATGTTAATGTCCTATGGCTTGTTCCAGATATGGACGCCTGTGAAATGGGACACAGCTGTCAACACATTTGTGTGAGCAGTGGCGACTCTTATCACTGCAAGTGCCGCTCAGGCTTTGTCTTGAACGATGACATGCAAACATGCTCCATTAGAGACGCTGGTGCTTACAGGCATGGCGACAGTATACACAGGGGTGACGGAAATAGAACGAATGATGGCGACCAAAATGGTGAAGGTAGTGCTAGTGAGTTACAATCAGAAATGACTATGACTTTATTCATGCCATTTCGTGATCTGAAAATCATATAAAACTCCATCAAAGGATTAGAACTAGTTTGTGATCCGACTGCTATTGGATATTATTATTTTAACAAAAAGTTCTTAAAATGTTAACTTTGAATGCGTCCCAATGACTATTCTAGAAGTAGAAAAAAATAATCACAGACCTATTGGCCATCACTATGGCTTATTTCAGGTGCAGATGCCTGTGCGTTGGGCCACGACTGCCAACACACTTGCGTCTCCAGCGGTTCTTCATATTACTGCTCGTGTCCCCCTGGCTTTGTCTTGATGCAGGACAAGAGATCATGCTTTAAAGCCAGTGATGCTGATGGTGATGGTAGTGCCAGTGAGTTTTCTGTTTTAGACCTTCATAAATGGTATTTGTATCATACCATTTTATGATAGGTTTCTTTAGCCAGCTGAGAATTATGTAAATATGTTTGTTGTTAAAAATGTAATATTCTTTGAATGAGAATCTCACATACTGGTGAATAGTTCTATATTCTTGTGTGTTGCTGAGGTTTGTTAGCTTCAGGGCTCTAGCGTTTTAACTGATTGCAGGTCTGGACTACTGTGCGCTGGGTCATGAATGTGAACACATTTGCGTCAACGACGATTCTTCCTATCACTGTGAGTGCCGGCAGGGTTTTGTGTTGCAAGAAGACAAGAAAACATGTTCCAAAAAACGTAAGAGCTCAACCATGTGTCTTTCTATGCAATAGACAGAGAAAATAGCAAGAATAAAACATTATTCTCTGTGCGGTGGTGCATTATATGGCTTTGAAATAAGCGGTGGGCAATGCCTTACACACACTACTGGTCAGAAGTTTGGAATAATTCCGATTTTTTAATGATTTTGTCTCTTATGCTCACTAAACCTACATTTATATGATCAGAAATACAGCAAAAACAGTGAATTAATACTACAGTTTAAATAACTGTTTTCTATTTTAAAATGTAATTTATTCCTGTTGATGGCCAATTTTCAGCATCATTGCTCCAGTCTTCAGTGTCACATGATCCTTCAGAAATTGGGATCACTAGGGAAAGCTTCATCTGTCAATGTCTTGTAATTTCTGACATGTTGAGTCAGTTGAACACTGATTCAACATCGATGTAAACTCATAATATGTAACACTCTCACAATGTTGTGAGAAATTCAGAAATGAACAACATTGCACGTTACATAGTTATTTATGAAATAACTTTCACTTCGGAGTTGGGGGGTAGATGATTTGATCTGTAATTATTACCCTAAATTCAAATCACCCTTTGCGAGGCTGTGATATTTCTTGTTTGACTGTGATGTGAAGAGGTGAAGGTGGAGATTGTTCAGGACCCTTGCATGTGTGAGGCCCGACTGGCTTTCCAGAGGCAGACACAAACCTCCCTACAGGACCTCAATGCCAAACATATCCTTTCTGTCTTAGTGTCCCATAATGCATTCCTCTTAAATGAATAATTCACCCATTTACTCAGCTTTTTGACTTCCATGTTTATTTCTGGAAATGTTGCCATTTAAACCATTTAACCTTAACAGCCGTTATACTTGCTGCTGTCATAAGAAAGGTTGAGCAAATGGAAAACATGCTGGGACACATGTAACGGAGCAACTATTGGTGAGTAGTGATTCTCTGATATGATTTTTTTTATTGGACGTTATATTAAAAACAGTCTTACTTTACTTCTCTTCATCAGGGTCCACACGTTCAGTAAGCTTTCAGCAATCATCAGCCAAGCTTCATCACAAGAACTTCTTTATGGCTTCAAAACACCTGGAAAACAGTTTCACACATGTTCACAGATCACTGTTAAGTCCCAGAAATTAATATTAATTGTATTCACATATAAATGAATATTAACGAGAGCTTAAATAATGCAAGAAGGATTGATTGTGTATGATGAGTAATGATGTTCTTTTGCTCTCCAGAAATGGTCAGTAGAAATCTTTTCATTTAAAAAGACTAAATTATGCAATATATTGTAATCTGTTTTGCTTTGGAAAATTATCTAAGGTGTACTTTTTATTGCTCATGTCAAAAAAAAAAGTTCAATATTATTATTGTTTAATCTTATGTAGACTCTCAAATATAAATAAAGACATACTGTAATGTACAATATTTATAATCAAGCAGTTTAATCAATAATATTCATTACATTAAAACTTGAAATACCTTAATAAACAGTCTCAAAGTCTCTTTGTCCGGTTCATAATATTTGCCTTGATTTCAAAGCACATGGTGTATTGAAACAGTGCAGACGTCCCTATAGAAATCATTATTGCATAGTTCAGCTAGACAGACTATAGATTTAACAGTAAGATGTCAAAAATCTGTCTGTCTGCAACCAATGTGAGATGTGCCTAAATCAATATCTCAAATATTACAGACCAACTGTAGACCTTCAGTCTAGCCATAGACTAAACAAGGGTGAACTGCACGAAAACGTGTTCTTGACAAGCTTTGAGAGATTGTTATTATTTAATCCCACATATATGTTATACAAACATTTGAACATCCCACAATATCAGACAGATTGAGAACATCAAGATCCCTCTCTCACCCCAAATGAATCCCATCTAAAATCGATTCACAACCCCCTGGCATTGGAGTGTTTTCAGTATCGCATCAACTGATATTTCTCCATCACATGTTAAAGCAAACAGAGAAAGTATTCATCTGGCTGCAAGGAGATGGTATGAAAGAGATTTTTTGAGGAGGAATGATCAGTGCCCATCTGACTGCTCAAGGCTTTGCTCACATTAGATTTAAGTGACACATGTTAATTCTCACAGCAAACACCAATATTTGTGTCAAAAGTGTGAGCAAAGATCATTCGGTTCACTGCAAAATCCATCTACCAGAATATGAGGTTTCAAAGTTCACTGAGATCTGGGTGAAGGTGCACCAGGCGCCATTGGTGCATTTCAAACCGCTCAACATGTATGATTGCAACGTGAGACATTCACAACCGTTTTGAAGTACACAGCGGCCAGTAATTCTGCTGTCTGAACCTTGACTGGCACACTTTGTTGGTCATAAATTCCTTTCAAAGCATTCCTTGTGTACACATATTCCTTCCACTTGCCTCTCAAACCATCTTTTCCGTCAAAGACTGGGTGAAAAACAAGTCTGCTAAAGATTTTCACATCCTAACCTCACGGGTAAGCATGGAGCTGAGAAATTCCCCAGCAAATCACAAGAGTTAAAAAGGTTAGGTATAAAATGTTATGCTAAAAGACAGTATATACTGACATAACCAGAGGTGAATTTCTGTGCACAGTTGGTTTTTGTAATTGTGAGGACATTCGTAGAAAGGCTAGACACCTCAGGAATATTTGCAAATGCATTTCTTAGAAGTAAAATTAGCAGTATTAGTCGTAAATGTGGCACTTTGAAAGTTCACTCAATTTATAGTCAAAGATGCAGTTTTAAGAGCGCTAATTATTACACTCCAGCCCAGAAGGGGACGCTCGCATACCGCCAGTGCACATAAACATCCAATCAGATTGCAGCAAACGATCTATCGCTCATGAATATTAATTACGTTCAGTGACTGGACGTTCCAGGAAAAAGTAAAACAACGTAAGTACGCACTAATTAATATTCATGAGCTGACAGTCAACAGTAGCGCGTCTCATGGAGGACGGCGAACTCATAATCTTACAAAAAGCACATGATGAGTTCAACAGTAAGAATTTTAAACGAGCAGAGGAATTATACACAAAATTCATCGAGTCCTGCACCAATTCCAGGTATTATTTTATGTGAATAAATTATTTAGCAAGACACTGCTAGTGTAAACATTAGCAGCATAGACTACATGTACACCGTGAAGTACAGACATAAAACACTATGATAGCTTGCCATTCACTAATAATCACGTTTCATATATATATATATATATATATATATATATATATATATATATATATCTCTCTCTAGAAAATGTAATGCTCATGATTTGGCCATCGCCTATAATAATCGAGGCCAGGTGAAGTATCTCAGGGTGGATTTCTATGAAGCTGTGGATGACTATACTACGGCCATACAGATCAACAGCCAGTTTGAAGTGCCACTTTATAACAGAGGATTGATACGTTACAGATTAGGTAGGTACAAAGATTAACCATAAGGCTGTAGATTAAGTATTTTCCTCATGCATCCCACCTTGCTTGTGAAAAACTCTTGTTTGAAGATAAACATGCTTAACAGCTTAAACTTCTTCTTCTTCTTTTTCTGTCAATCTGTTGTGTTTCACTAAGGGGTGCTTTATGATTTTAATGTGTTTTTTCTCCCAAGGCTTTTTCAAGGAGGCTGAGAGTGACTTTCGGAGAGCCCTGGAGCTGAATCCTGATTTTAAAGATGCTAAAGAAAGTTTGAGTCAGACACTCCGGGACAGCGAAGAAAAACTAAAGAGAGGCTACTAATGAGAGCAAATCATTGAATTTTACATATCTCATTTGAACTGTTGAATCAACAATAAGTTATATTGTCATGGACAATCCAATAGCATGTGATTGTGCCATCACGAGTTTAAATAACATTCAAACATGTAATGTTTCTATTTGTGTAGTGATACAATTTTTTTTTTTGTCCTGAAAATGTGAGTGAATACTGTTCTGAATAAAATGCATGATAGTGTACATTTTAAATATTTTAAATAATTGTTGATTTATTGTTGATATATATTTTTTAAATAAAAATTCTTTGAAATGTGCATTTTGCCTGTGTTTATGCTTTTTGTAATCTTGTTAAAATACATTGTTGAATTTCACAAGACCTGTCAAGAATATGCCTGGAGCATATTTATTTTCAAATAAAACAAGTGTTATATTTTAGATTTTGTACTATTTTAGGTAGATTTAAATAGAATTTATTTACAGTATGGGTTGTATTCTCAAATTAAATACCACAAAGGAAAAACTACTCATTACTGCTATTACTCATACATTGCAGTATCTAACTAAAATGGTCTAAATTTATTTCACCTTTCCAGTAACATATACTGTTACTAGAAATACATGGCTAGTTTCACAGATAAGGCCTAGTCTCAGACTAAAATGCATGTTTAAGCTTTCTTAACTGAAAGCAACATCTTAAAATATGTCAGTGCCATTATTTTGTCTCAAACAAACAGTAATGTTTTTTTGGGGTTTTTTTTCTAATACATGTTAATAAAGGCTACTTAAATGTCCTAATTTATTGCAATGATCATTGGCTGGCTCAGCTTTCATTCAGAATTCCTCTCTCTAAATACTACAGCATAATAGTTAACTCATGACACCTGAGCTTTAGTTGACGATGAGCATCACCTGTGCACAATATTTGGTTTGTTTATACGTTCCCTTTCAGAAAACTTTATGAGTATTGTTTTCAGCTATTGATCTTGAAGGCTTTAAATTGTGGTGGTTTCTGTAGATCTTGACCACCTAAAAAAACAGAGGCCTGTTTTTTTTTTTTTAAGCAATGATGTCATGGCTTCTTGGGATTTGGTAAGTTATATTCTCTGCTGAGAATGCTTTGTTTTAGTTTTTTTTTTTTTTTTTTTAATATGTTTTATTCTCTTTCAGTACTTTATGGCTGTTGATGGTTGTGGTTTTGGCACAGAAGAATTTCAATGTTGTATCACCACAGAAGAATTTCAATGTGGCTCCAGCACAGAATTTCAACCAAAGTATGTTTTGTGTGTGTGTATATGTGTGTAATTGTTTAGGTGTGGTGGGTCACAATTGCCACTAATGTCTACTTTCCCTCTGTTTCTTTCAAATTATGGTGTGTGTTTTTTTTTTTTTTTTTTTTTTTTTTTTTTTTTTTTTCAGGAACTGGACTGAAAACCGATTGTCTAGGAAGTTATATGCGGCTAACTGTAGATAAATCTCTAGCTTTTGGAAGTCTGGTTGAATTTGATGCTATCAGTAAGTTGCCTGTTTTATTGGCGATGAATCAAGATGATTGTAATCTATATTCATGTCTTAACTTGTACTTTTTTTATTTTTCAGATGGCTCCCAAATTGAGCCTATAACTCCAAGCCTGGCTACTAAATGTGGCTTTAGTATAGACTCTGATCCCTGGGGAAACTACAGAGTCTTTGCATCTCTCCTCAACTGTTTTGCAGGGAATGAGGTAACTGGCTGTCTTTGACCTTAAACAATTGCTGTGTTCTGCTGTCTTTCACTTCTTTCTTTTCTCCATTCAGGATGATAGTGCGTTTGATATCGACATGCGTGTCCGGGTGCGTGGTGTCAAAGCGGAGCAAGATGTTTTTCAGGTGGAGAAGACCTGTACCTATGACCAATGGGCCCCCCGTGAAATTCTTTGCGATCGGAATTATATGGAGGTAAATCTTTGGCTTATTCCACAAAACATCAAGTGTGTTATATATTATATTATTTATTTTTTTAATATATCTGAACAATGGTTCCTCCTAGGTTTCTGTTAACCGATTGCCAGGGGAAATTACAGCCATGCGTAGGCAGCCCAAGCTGGCCCGAGCTCAAACAATGTTTGATGACCAGTGGACCGATACGGTTTCTGAGGTATGGAGATTCAGTTCTTGTTGTTGTCTTTGCATATGCAGCTTGGTCACATTGCACTCCTCACCTTCCAGGCTATTACCTCCAGATACAACATCTGGCGGATGGTGTTTTTCACACCTAAACAAAAAGCCATGGTGTTGGAAGATGCCCTAAAGACAGGATATGGAGTAACCACAACAAAGTCTCGATTGGTGCTACGAAGTGGTTATGACATGCCTGAGACCTATGTAGAAAATGTGAGTGCTACCTTCATTCGTTTGCTAAGAAATAATGCTAAGGGCTAGAGCTAAGGTTGTACCTGCTCTACAGGTGAATGGAGTGCCAATGAAGATAATCAGGGTGACTACCTACTTCAAGAGACAGTGGTCCGTAACCATGTTGGATACTGTTGCTGCATGTCCAACTGGTATGTGTATCTTTTCAGGGTCCTTTGTTCCTTGTCCTGGAGAGCCACTTTCTTTCCTTAAGTGTTATGTTCCAATAAAATGCATCTAAGTCAACTAAACAAGGTCTTTGGTTTACTTGAATTACAGCTAGGTATGTTTGAACTAAACTCTTCAGGTAAGTGGATCTCCAAGACCAGGATTGAGCAACCCTGATCTATTGCTTCACTTACAGGTGGACTGACTTTCACGGATGAAATGATCAGCTGGTACTTCCCCCGATTTAATCCACTAATGAGTTCTTCTAAGACCAGTATCCTTGGGATGTACATGGGAATCGATGGAAAGCAAATAAACTCTGCACAAATGGCCGCTAGAGGATATATCCTGACAATAGAAGACTCCAATATTGTAATGAAAATGCCAATCGGTGGACCAGATGGCTACTACAAGGTTTGCTTTTTCTTGAATTTGACCACTTTAAGTCTTGAGCTAAAGCTAATGATTGTATCCTTTTGTAGAGTCATGCTGTGAATAACCAGTACCACATCAGATATAGCATCGAGGCAATGCTGGAGTTACTGTGGAGTGAGGGAGGCTTGGATGCTACTAGATACACAGTTCTCTTCCCCATTAAGACTCCTCTTGTGCCTAGACCACCCCAATTTGTTGACTGTGAGTGTGGGTTCTTTGACATTCCAAGCAAGCGTAACTGGTGCCACTAGCAGTGTCAAATAACATTGCAAAAAACCTTCCAAAACAAGGTTCCCACGGTTTTCCTGAACATGTATTCTTGCACCATTGGTTAAGCCAATATTTTAATGTTTGGCTTTGTTTACATGCGTTAATTGCTAATCCATTTGGTGCTGCTAGTGTAGCAGGATTTCTTTTTTTTTTTTTTTATAAATATTAATGGCTGGCATCTTGACATCCTTTCTTTTGTAGTCACTGATATAGACCAAAGGATGTTTGATGTGCTTTTGGGTCCTTTCCTTTACGATGTTGAGTTGGTAAACCTCACCTTTTCCACTGGAGTACTTACTGTGGCAGAGGCCAATGTGAGGGGTTTCAACATACAGGAACAGCGCTTTCAAAATGGCTCCAAGGCGTTTCAACTGAAAGTCCCCTTCTCTGATCCTTTTGTTGTGAAAACTGTGAGTGTCTAATGTAATTTAGCGAGGCTGTTTTGTTATTGCGGTTTCTGATCTGCATTTGTTTCATTGCAGCAAACTGACCTATTGGTTACAGTTTATAGTCTTCCCCTTATCTACGGTTTTATGATCCTCCCTAAATACACTCCGTTCTCCTACATTGCAAGTGTTGATGTAACTCTTCAAGATATAAGTAAGTGACAATTTGGGGATCAGAAGACATTTCTTACATACTGAAGGAACTGGTTTGTTGCTAATGAGTTGTTCCCCATCCAGTCCTCCCAACTGTAGGTGGAACCTGTGATAAGGAACAGTTCTACATAACAATCTCATATGGAAATATGGGCAAAAACTTTAATATTATGCTGGGTACGCGTGACCTGACTCCAGCCCGGAGAGCAGAGTATGGCATAAAGGAGAACGCTACTCACATAAGCTTGGTGGTACCTTTCCTAGCCTCTGACGTTGCATTTGAGGTATGACTTTCCTGTTACTTTTTGTTGTATACACTTTGTTTTTTTTTGTTTTTTTTTAAATGTCTCATTACTTTGCAGCTGATGTACCCATCATCCTTGAGAGCACGGCTTGATGTATTGCTATGGGAGCCCGTCAACAAATGGTCCCTGAGCGATTTCTCCCTGGCTTGCAATTTCCCCATGACCATGACTGGTATGTTCTCTTGTATGGTGGTCTTGCAAGTTATAAACTTCTTAACGGGCACTTTCCATGGCATTTTGCATTGAGAATAACAATGGCTTTGACTTGACCTCTTCCAGAGTGTTTCAGCAATGGCTCCATGTCAGCCCTTGCGGTAAAAGTGGAATCTGTACCTCAGCTTGTCCCCCGTCAACTTACTCTGAGAGATCCCTCATGCAGACCCAAATTCAGCAATGACCGCTTTGCCTACTTCTCTTTTGAGGCAAACAGTTGTGGAACCACAAGAACGGTATGGAGGTGACCCCTTTAGTTGCTCTTGTATTAAACATGCACCCTCTTATGCTCTCATCTCTCCCTCAGTTCTATGATGGCATCTTGATGTATCAGAATGAAATCACTTTGGGTAATGGGCTACCAGTTTACCAGCAGGGTAAAAAAAGCGTACCCACTACTCCTCCTGATCCAGAGTATCGGTGAGATGGACTATATACACACCATTTTTGTCTATACATCATGCCTAATTGTTGACTTTTGAAATTGTAACGTGTTCTTTCTCTCGTTGTTAGAGTGACCATGTCCTGCTTTTACACTCTAAATGATACCCAGACAATTGCTTTTTTCACAAAGCCGCGGGAAAGTGAACCTTTGCCGGAAACTGGTTTTGGGGAGCTGCAAGTTGTGCTGAGACTTGCTAGGGGTAGGCTAAAATGCTGTAACTACTTCAATGCCATCTGCTGAAAGACCCAGATATACTCTGAAGTCCAAAATAACATGTGCAGCAGGATACTTTTACCAAACATCCTAATGATGCCCACACTGTTAAGAGCGGTGTCTATCACTTTCAGCTAAAATTACTTCATTTTTCTACTACAAAGCAGTTTTCCCAAGTGTTCATATTTTCTCTAGCCCCAACTGACTGAACAAAACTGAACTGGAGAATATTTCCACAAAGGCCTTGGAGCACACCTACCCATTACGTAATTGCCACTGACCAATGATGGTTCGACAGTTCACTCCAGATGGTATAAACCCTTTCGGAAAGTTTGCTTTGGCAAGTTTTCAAACTCCCAAAACTAACTTTGTTTTGGCCTGACTTTGTTCAAAATGTCACCAGTTCTTGGATTTTGCTTGCAGTATATCTGGGCCTTAAGGCTGCTACAACGGTGTAACAACTCTAAGCAAATTAACTAACACTATAGTAGCTAATGTTAAACTTTCAAGGTGCAACTAAAACTGCACATCCATCTTAACAGTGAGTGTCCACTGGCATGGAGCGGAGCAAGTGTCTTCAATTATTTCCTATAGAAGTTGAGTGTCACGCTTGCAAGGTGCATTGTGGGATTAAGCTCGACTTCCATAGTAGTGAGTTGAAAGCGTTCTCTCTGCTCCACCTGCTCTATAGTCTGTAGGAAAGTGGCAAGGGCCAGAGTTGATCCCTACTCTTGAGTGATCTGGTCAGGGAAGCATGTTTTTGTTAATGCCAAATTTTAAAACCAATTTTAGCCTGCTCATTTATGAAAATTTAACCTTTTATCTTGCTTCTAAATCTAGTTGTCTGGGGTCAGCTAAAGGCAAATTCTTTGCTTTTGTCTGGAATGCATCACATTAGTCTGAACCACAATTTAATGTGGAAGGTCTTAATCGCATTCGAGCCAATTTTGTTTGCGTTTTGTACTGACCATTTGTGATCTATTCACCCAAAATGGGGGTTAATATCAGGTGTAAAGTGGTGTCCAGGGGCCTCATCTATAAAACTGCGCAGAAACGGTCTTAAACTTAATCTTACAATCACTTCTCAGATGTACGTACGTGTGATTCATAGAATGAACGTACACAGAAAATGAGCGTACACCTCAGATGTGAAATCTATAAATCGCAAATTATCTTTAACTTGCGCGCAGCTGAATGGTTTCAATTCCTCACCTTGTAAACACCTAATTAATGTCACTTACATATAAAAGATCAACAGTCCTCGTCCAAATCCTTAGCGAGCTGCAAGAGTAGCTTGGATTTCCAAAAACCTGCAGTAATCTGACAAAGTATGTCTGCTCAGAGCCTGACGTGGCTTTAAGCACTTTTCCACATCAAAGACGTTTTATAGGTGTTGGCATGGATTTAAGCGTACGCACACTCAAAGATCAAATCTGTGCATATGCACTCTTTATAAATGAGGCCCTAGAACCATTTAATAAAATAAAAATAAAAATAAAAAAAATTGGCAGGAAACCTTTTAGATGTGCTCTTCATGGATCTGGTTTTGTCTCCCTCTCCATCCAGATGGCTCTTTTAATAACTTCTATGTAGTGGAGGACTACCCAGTTGTACAGTACTTAAGAAGTCCTCTGTTCTTTGAGGTGGTGTTGCTTCAGTCCACTGATCCTCAGATAGAGCTAGTCTTGGAGAACTGTTGGGCTACTCTAAAAGAAGGCCGGAATTCTACTCCAAGATGGGACTTGATTGTAGATGGGTAACTTTTTTTTTTTTTGACCACTTGACCCTTTTTACTAAGCCTTTCCTATTAAATGTTAGTTGTACATAAGCGACATGGGTTGTGGCCATCCACATTACACAAACCTTTATTTCTAAAGCAAGGGTTGCTGCTGCTTGGCAACTTCTAAATGTTCCCTGGCGCAGTTGCAATGCATGCAGCTAAAGCAAATTTAACATACTTTACATGCAGTGCAAGCTTGTCAAGTGCATAGGATTGCTGTGGAAGGACATGGCTTAAATTACTTTTTTAAATCTGTTTGCATCCAATTTTGACAGCTGTGTGAATCTGGCTGACCATTACCAGACCATTTTCCACCCGGTGACTCCCGGTGCAGTTCTGTACCCATCTCACATGAAACGCTTTGAAATCAAGATGTTTACTTTTGTGCAGAATGGTATCATGCTCCAAGATCAGGTAATTATATCTTATCTAAGAAGTGATTGTGCACTTGGCAGTATCACTGATACTACTTCTCTCCCTAGATTTATGTGCACTGTGATGCTGTGCTCTGTGATGTCAATCAGAATGATGTTATTTGCAAGAGACAGTGTCCGTCTCCCATTCCTTTAAAAACTGGAAAGAAAGGTATGCTTTCTTTTATTATTTTTACATGCCAGTATGCTAAATTGTCTATTTTGGATGCAAAATCTATCCAATCTAATTGATTTCAATCCCCCCATGACAGTACGAAGAGCTGCTACTAATGCCCAGATCCAGAAAGCACAGCTGTCAACAGGAAAAATACTGCTCTCTGCCTCTTAGTCCATTTGTTTTGCAGTCTTTAATAAAGTCTCCTTCAAAAGGCCGCTTTTCTTGGTGTTCTGTAGTTTGTCAATTTCAGCCTAATGTGTAATTGAGCCATTTCTATATGGCACTGACTGGTTAAACCAAGGGAGCATAACCCCATTAAAGCTGTAGTACTAATATTGTTCACCTATAACTTCCTTGGTATTACATGAATGGTCACATTTGATTTCAGTTTTCCACCTAGTTTCCAAGTCTTCTGTACTGTTACCTTTAGATCTTGCACAATCACTTTACAGCAAGAGCTCTATTCCTACTTTAGTCCACATGTGAATGATAAACAAGGCTGTTTGAGACTTATACCTATAGTAACAAAGGTGTGTTTTTTTTTTTTTTTTCTTTTTTTTTTTCTTGGTGTATTCAAGAAACTCTAATCCAATCTATTTTGAATAATGAATATTGTATGTGGTGATGGCCAGTGGTTACCAAAAGTTGCAACTTTTACACAACAGTTTTTGACATAAAAACAGAACTTGTGTTTTGGCTGTTTATTTACACTATAATGACATTTCGGGGGCCAGAAAGTTGAAAACTGCTTTCAAAGTGCAAGTTTTTGATAATGATATTCTTATCATACTGTAAACTATTTAAAAACATGAATTTGTGAAAACCATGACAGCATGTGTTGTGTTCAGTTAGTCCAGCTTATTTTTCAACAAGTAAGGTGTTTTCTGTAAATTTGCAAGATTTCCAATTGATTTGTTGCTATAGGTAAATTAGGAGAATATCAAAGTGCGGTAAAATGTTTGCTCTACAAATCGTGTTTGTAATTAAGACAATACATTAAAATATGGTAAAAAAAAAAATACCAGTTCGCAATATCAAGCAGCATAAGCAAAAAAAAAACAGCTACATCTGGCTGCATCCAAAAACTGAAAAACGTTGCCTTCGGAGGATGTCGTTCCAAGGTAGAACGACATCAAAGCATGTCTGAATCCAAAGTTAGCTTCACTTCCTGAGATGCCTTCATCTGATTGATTTGATAGATGTATCATTTGCTGCCTTTGATATCCCACAATCCTGTGCTTTCCATTCTGTGACAGTTGAGCTAAAAAAAAATAAAGATGGCGTCTGGAAGTTGCAGTTGGTGTTATTTAGTGTGTAAATGTACGTTTTTGACTATTGTTTTCCACTTTTGATGTCCTTTCTAGCGAGAAATTACTATTGTACTAAAATATTTGCTTAGATATCACCAAAGCTCACGCTATTTTTCTGTAGATCATTAAACCGTTACACTGCCTCATAAGTCTGTCCTTCGTTTTTGGATGCAACCATTAAATTTACAAATGGCTGCACCCGCTCTTACCTGAAAAGTAAGGTGGATAAGAGTGTATAGTGTTTCTTTACAAAATGACATTGCAAACTACTGGCCTGGCATGCATAATACAGCGTTTTAATACTTTTTGTGGATCAATGATTCTTTTTTTCTTTTTTTTCAGCTGCTTGTAATTTTGTGCACTTCCTGTTGTGTTTCTTGCAAAACTTAAAAACAAATTTAAAACTGGGACTTTAAAGAGGTTTCAAATGTTCATTTAAAAGGTAAAGCTCCTTATCTTGTATGTGTGTTAGGAGTGGAGACCTTCACACTTCACTTATCTTTGCTGAAGTGTGGTCTGGGTGCCAGACTCGTGCCACTGACACTTCAACTTCCTATTCCACCTAATGTACCTTCCATTTTTGGGTGGCATATACATCTTTGTTTATTGTATAAAATGATCTTGCTTACCATTTCAAATCAGTTTTGAAACGTTCTATTACAAAAATAACAGAAAAGGCTGGGATAAAAAGTAGTGATTGATATTTGGTGTGGATGACTCATTGGCCATCAAATTTCAAATGCTCAACAAATGAAATTCCTTCACAAATTTGATGTGTTTGTTGATTGTCTCATATTTCTTAAATGTAACAACACTGATTAGAACAAAAAAAGCTTGACTGTGGGGTGAAGGGACATTATGAGGGAATAAAAACTTAGGAAGCAGAGCGAAAACAAAAGGAAGTCATTAGTCAGAGCTGAATAAAACACTTGGGCACATGGAGCCTCCCTTTCAGACACACCTCTGATAACATCTGTCTGTAAGCACCGCTTGCTCGTGTATTGATATTTATGATCTATTTTCTTCTTTCCCCTTTAAATGTGTTTTTGGGCAGCCACTGGTTATAAAAATATATTTAATATTGTGTGAGAGATATTACAGACAAAATACTTGTTCCCAAACCTGTTTCAGTATGAAGTGAGCATGCATGTTGTGTGACTTTTGTCATGCTGGGCGATTTATATTATAAATAAGTTCCTTACGCTACATTTTAGAGTGTAAACAAGTGTTAGACTTTGGCAGGGTCAGGAAATATTGTACAAAGTCACCGAACAGCAAATCCTCAGGCTGGATCCCTCATAAAATCTGAGTCATATGATGATTATATGATGCCTTTCTTTTGACATTTTTTGTTGATTGTACATTTATCGGCATGCTACATTTTTATACTGTTGTGCAGTGGTTAGGGTTATAACATAGTATAATATAAATTTAATGTGCTTTAATCCACTTGTGTTTTGAATAATGTCAGAGGTTTTGATGAAAACCTTCAAAACGAGGATGGATTTTATAAGTATGGTTGCATTTGCGTTGTCTCAAGGATCGTTTACCGATTAAAATGTGACACAAGTAATTATATTTATTTCATGGAGGCAAAATAAACAGCAATAATTACTGGTGGGTTTGCATTATTGCATTTGTCTGAATAAAACAAAATTTATATAAAGACCTACTTAGGTTTATCAATACAAAAATGTGTTAACTTTTAAGGATATTGTTTATTAAAAAGAAAACTGTTAACTTTTTAAAATTGTTTATTTAGATTTTTTTCAAAAAAAAAAAAAAAAAAGAGTAAGAGAGAAGGAAAAACTCTAGACAAATGTCTAGACAAATGATGCCAACAAATTTGTGACATTAAGGGCAAAATGTCCCTCGCTAATCCTTCTGTCTATGGAGGTATTTTGGAGGTGAGAAAGCTTTGTCTATCAAAGATGGCAGCTCATGTGTTAATGGCTGATCATTAGCTGCTGCAGTTGGCTGCATCAAAAGACACAGACTTATGTTTGATGTTTCCAGATGGTGATATTTTTGAATAGGTGAGTTAATCATTGTGGCCCTGGATCTGATCAAAGTTAAAAATGTTCATCTAGTGGAGGCATTTAAAACAAAACAAAAGAGGATTGAACATTAGCATTATTGCAAAAGTACTGCAAATGTGTTTTCTTTAGTTTAGTTTATTGTCATTTCAGCCCCACACAAGTATTCAATGGAGCAAGATGTCATTTCACCAGGTCTGCAGTGCAAATTACAGATGGGACAAAGAATACAGACTGTTTGGATCCTTAATGTGTTGTCTGTATCAAGAAAACCTGTCTGAATCATTGTCAGATTGCATGAACAGTTTTTACTCTACAGGCCACTGGGACAAAGGTATCAATGTGATACATGCTTGTTTCATGCCATTCAAAACAACCGTAAAAAATTAGAATAAAGTTTTAAAGTACCACACTACTATTTCTTTGACTATGATTTTTCATGTCACAGGGGTTGTTCTTTACTAAAACAGATTTTAACTGTTTTCTTTTTAAGTGACAGCCACTTTAAAACTTTTAATAGTTTATTTTTCTTACCATTCCCTAGCCATTTATTTTTGTTTTTGTGCTTTTTATATTTTGTTTTGCTCTTTTACCCTTGTCCCAGACTTTTAATCTTAAAATATTAATTAAATTGTGAAAAATAAAGCAAAATTAAAGGGTTTTTTTTGTCAACATAACACAGATTTTTATCATTTTAAGCTATTCCCCCTCAAAATCAGTAGTATAAATTTATCTAGGCTACAACCATTTTTGTTGGAAACATTAGTGATATTTAAATAAATACATTTAAAAACAGACTATGATGCATGTCTACAAAAAGTATATTCTAAAAATCTACAGGGTCCAATGAAAGACCCATATAAACATCTGAAGCATTTCTACAAGATATTGTATAAAAAGCTGAGCAGTCTGCAGGAAGTGCAAGGCTGCAAACTGATGTGAAGAGCTTATCAGGAAAACATCTCAACCCAACAATACACGTACATGTTTTTTCAAGTCATGTGTATTCAGGTGGAGATCCCATTAAACTCACACACGAACCTTTTACAGATGCAAATGGACCACGAATGTCAAAAATTCACACCTGCGCCCTGCCGCCCCTCAGCTTCACTTTGATCAGCTCTGAGGGAAGGCTGGCTGACTGGGTATATAATGCCATTCGAAAGGAAGTCAAATTATTGCAAACTGAACACGAGTAGGACTAGGTTACAATGGCAGTCGTGCATGGAAACCTTGGGAATGGACACTTAAAGCAATTCCAGCTGTTTCCAACCGCAGAATTGGAAAGGAGGACTAACATGCACACAACAGGTGGGTGTTTACTCAGGGATATTTCTTTATAAGCATTTGAGAGTGACCGAGTAATCAATTCGTCTAATTTAAATCATTTTCATCCGTGTTTCTCTTCAGATTACGCAGACAAGATGAAGTTCCTCAATGGCGCCTCCAGGGCGGACAGCGCGAGCTTGTTTACGCACCGCAGAAAACGTACCAACTTCACGCAGCAGCAGATTGACGTCCTAGAGAAAGTTTACTTGGAAACCAAATACCCTGATATTTATTTAAGAGAGAAACTTGAGGCACTGACCGGTTTGCCAGAGTCGAGAATTCAGGTGAGATTTCTGTTTGCAATCTTCCTCAGGAAAAGACATGCTTCACTTTCAAATGAAAATTAGCCCAAGCTTTACTCACACTCAAACCATCCAGGTGTATATGACTTTCTTCTTTCTGATGAACACAATCTGAGATATTTTAGTTTGTGTAAAAAAACATATTTATGTTATTAATTTATAAATATCCAACAAGTTATGAAGTAAAATATCTAGCTTCTGCCAGACCGCATTCCATATTCAAGTTATGAAGAAAGTGTAAACTGGCGTCGCGTCAGTTACACTTTTTCCGTAAGTTGAATATGGAAGGCGTAAGACGTAGCGTAAGCTTTTTGAACTGCAAGAGTTTTACACTTTCTTCGTACGTTGAATACAGAAGGCAGTCTGGCGGAAGCTAGATATTTTACTTCATAACTTGTTAAATATGGATTTTTTTTTTTTTTTTTTTTATACACAAAAGGTGACGTTTGACACATTCGGGAATTTGTAAAGTTGTAAAAAAAAACCTCCATGAATGTAATATGCTATGTATTTAAGTTTATCTAGATTAAATATTTATTCAAAATGTAAACAGTAAAACAAAAAAATATTTTGTATGCAATTAAAATATATAACAGCTTGCTCCAGCATTTAAGAAAAATACCCTTGTCCTGAGAACAGTTCAATCATTCAGTTTTAGTAAAAGTGTGACAACAAGCCCCGGTTTCCTCTACATTTGTCTGAATGTATGCCAGTGTACATAGTTTTATTCTGTTTACTTGTTTGCCCTATTACTGAAAATGTTGTAGATAACGCTTGAATGGCATCAGGTTCCTAAACAACTGTTTTCTATTCAGGTGTGGTTCCAGAACCGAAGGGCAAAGTCACGGCGGCAAGTGGGAGTTCCTGTTCTCAACAAGACTGGTGGAAATATCCTGACCACCAACAATCTCCTTATGAACCAGTTTACGACACATCAGAACCACACCGGCCTGGAGACACAAAGAACACCAAAGTTTGTCGCAATGGACAACTTCAGTCAACAGATGATCAACTCTTCAGAAGAGAAGATCTGCACCATGAAAGGTGACATATACGACCCGACCACGATTCCATGCATGTTCAGCAGAACCGAGGAGAACCAAATCAAAGCAGATCATCTGAGCGTTGTGGTGCCACGCAATTATGCACAGCAGTATCCGAAGGGACATGGACAGTTCACGGCCGCAAGCCATGCAAAGTCTACAATGAAGCAATTTTTGGTGGAGTACGACAACTTCCCACCGAACAAAACCATTGGGCCGGAGATGAAGGTGGTTATTCCACCTCTCCCATCACAGAATAACTTCATGATGTCCTCATCATCCCCCAAACACGTTGCCTGTTCTGTCCAAAACATGCCAGTCAAGGTCCAGCCAGGAAGTTTTGGAACCTTTTCTCCTATCAGAGCAAGTGAAGCTGTCGAGTTCTCAGATTCTGACTCGGATTGGGAAAGAGAAGCCATTTTCAATGGGTTTATTTAGCTTTTTAAATTTGAACACTTACAGACTTTATCTGAAGCTTTGAAGAACATTTAAGGTTTGAAAATCAGATATTTATTGTATATTTCAGATATTATTGTATATTATGTATGTGATTATCACACAATATGGGGGTAAAAGGGAGACATTCTACATTCATAATAAAAATCTCTATAAACCACCAAAATACAGACTCAGCCTTTATGAAGATAATAGAAATCAATTTATTTACAAATGTTTTGTTTTCATGCATACACTTACAGGTTAAAAAACCCCACAAAACTACCGCATTTAAAAACACACCAGTGGGGCATTTGGGTGATTATTTCTTCTTCTAAGGACAAGACAAACTGTTTCATTCCACACAGCTGTCTATTATAGGACTTGTATAAACAGACTGGTTGCTTTGCAAAAATACCTAAATCTGGCAAGTCAAAAATGTCCACATTACCCTATATATGATCAATTTATTGATATATTTTGAGTGAACTGTACAATTATCTACAATGTACATATTTAAAACATACAGAACAGTTTAAAACAGACAGAACAGTACCTCTTCTCTCAGGACAGTTAAGCACTTCGAGAGAGAGAAAGAGGAAATAAAATTATGCAAAACTGTTTCAATCAAACAAACAGACTGCACCAATAAGTAGTGTCACTCGGCATACACCCTAGTTGGAAACCAGCAATAATAATAAAAATAAAGGAAAACTTAAATATAAAATTGAGTGCGAGTAACATCTCAAATTATGTCAAACATTTACTTCTACAAAACAAAACTTCACACTTGCTAGCTAGTCGAACATCATCCAAGACACTCTGGTGCCTTCGGGCATGGAATTTGAACACTACTTTTGCAGGTACAGTTACTGAACACACATTCTGACCTTTCATAACGTCAAACAGAACAAACACAAAAGAACAAAGTGTTGAGCTGAAGAGGTGAGTCGCTGTCCATATTTGAGATTGGATTCCCAGGGGGCGTGCAAGTGTATTTCAGTCACGTTCTGTTGGTGTTGTTGGCAGAGAAAGCATGGAGGTTACCCAGTTGGCTCAGACCACTTTGTATGTGTGCTACATGGATCTCCACATTATCCTGAAAACAACTGCAGAAGACAGATTATTGTAGATGGCAATGTTTTAAAAGTGAAGCACATGAATGTTTTGAGTTCTTTTTAGATGCACTGTGTGACTGGGAAATGGGAACAACAATGATGTAATATAAAAACTTAAAGGGTTAGTTCACCCAAAAATGAAAATTCTGTCATTAATTACTCACCCTCATGTTGTTCCACACCAATGCCAAACATGCCATTCAAAATAAACAACTGTCATACAGACCCAGATTACAGACCTCTCATAAGCCAGCTGTACATATGCGTATATCAGTGTTATTCAGAGAAACCTCGCAGCAGAAACAATCACTGTATATGATGAAATGTTTTTAAGATTAAATTGTATTATTTACTAATTTTGTTGGATTTTTATGGATTATATAATACAATTAATGTAACATACTTAAATAAAAGTATAGTCCTGTTAGAATGAAATTCCATATTTATATAACTTCTTAACACGATTATAAGGCTGTACAAGCAAGTGCTTTTTTTGCGTTTGAGTGCTTTCAGTTGTTCCTATATTTTTTCATAAATTTAGAATGATTTTTACTACGCAATTTTTGGTGAATCATGATTTGTTCTTAAAATTGTTCCTATGCACATTTCACGCACGTTCGCATGCTTAGTGAATGAAACCCAATGCCTTTAAAATCCAATTTTTAAAGGCAGATTAGTGCCATTTGGTGAGAGTAAAAAAAACAAAAAAACATCTGTAATGCCATGGTGTAACCACTAGATTCCTATATAGCTCTATATACAGGGTTCTTGCAGGTTTCAGTCAGTCAAATTTAAGACCTTTTTAAGACATTTTAAGACCATAAAGGTTGAAATTTAAGACCTACATGACGCATTACCAAAAAAATATTCAAATCAAAGAAATTCTGAAAAAAATCATTTTATTTCAATTAATTAATTCACTGAAAAAGTATTAATTTAATTTACAGATAAAGCAATCACATTAGTAACCTTCCACACCCAATAATGTGCCAAATGCCCAAAACCTTAGGCCCAAAATGAAAATAGACTGAAACAAACTTGCCCTCAAATTAAACAGATTTCATCTCATATTTCTTTAAATTACAAAACAGTATATTAATAGCCTAATAGAGATTTAACAGGCTACTCCAACTCCTGTAACAACCCATGTAGCACACACTCAGTCACACACACACATCAGATAATCCATGTTAGATAGATACTTACCTCGGAATAATTAGACTATCTATCTATCTATCTATCATTGATGATCTGATGTGTGTGTGTGTGTGTGTGTGTGTGTGCGTGCTACATGGGTTGTTACAGGAGTTTGAGTAGCCTGTTAAATCTAGGCCTTAAAATTAAAGTTCAGAATTTTAGACTTTTTAAGACCCCGCGGGAACCCTGTATATAAAAAGGCTTTTAAATTCTCTAGTTGTTTTTAGACATAAATACTTGTATTAAGTTGTGGATTTGGATATATATTTAGACATATATTTAGACTTTTTTGTCAATGTTTAGACTTTTTTTTTTTTTTTATGTTGATTTGAAGTGTCAGTTTTTGCATTAATTTTTACTAGTCAAACCTAAACACAGAGAAAGACATTGTCACACATAACATCAAAATTCAACAAAAAATTAACAGGAACGCTTTATCAGAGGTTAATCAACCTGATTTCAACCTCTTATTTAAGTCTTCGGGCTCAATTTTGCCATACTGTTACAGCCACACCAGTTCATTTGTGTGTGTATAATAGTTGTGTGTTTAAGTGATTGTATGTCAGTGTGTATTTAAGCGGGTGTGTCTGTTTTGTACTCTCAAATGTGTAACCTCTTGCTTGCGGTCCATTTTTTTTTTTACTGCATTGTGGCTGAATTATTGATTTTGTTTCACGCATTTGCAAACACATGCTTTGAGTTAGTTATACCAGTTCATATATGTGTCTGTGTGTGTGTGTGTGTGTGTGTGTGTGTGTGTATGTATATGGGGGGAGCGACTGCCATAAAAGAGTTTCGTACCATTCTGATGAAGATTTTTTATTTATTTTTTTTATTTTAAATTTTAAAATGACCGAACAACACCAGAGGGTTAAACGCATGCATGAAAAACAAAGCAAAACTAGTATTACCTGAGGTTGGAGTCATCTATTGAACTCTTTATGTCATTAAGAGAGTCTGTGAGTGATTTGAATTCAAACGAATTCAAGTCTCCCCCTTCGGCCAAACACTGCATTAAATAAGAAGAGAAATATGATCAGGATCCAAGTGAAGTACATGTGCATGTAAAAGTGCTTGACAGAGCAGAACAAACAACTTAGTTAAGCTAGTATTGTTAAGCTGAAGCATGACAATCCTGGCTCACAAGTTCTTGGTCTGCGCTCTATGTAAATGCTTTTTAGTGATAAGGAGGAGCAAAAATGATTTTCTCTTCAAAAAATATTAAAATGTTGTTGTAAACGACATGGAAGGGTAAACAGTATAGTCTGGTACCCTAATCTGCAGGAGGAGTGCCGTGAGACGAGAGACAAGCTGAGTGAGGCCGGGGCTCTGGACGCGCTGTTCTCCATCAGGCAACGCATTGCTCAGACGCACAACGTCCTGTGACTCTTCTTCACAGCGCCGTCGTAGCTCACTGGGCTGATCTGCAGGCTGCATGCCCTGATCTGGAGCCAGCTGAACAGAGATGGCATTTGAATGCATGTTTTATGTCCAAAATATTACAAAGAAAACCAGAACTGAACATCTGGAAGTGAGTAAGTGTGGTGAGTGGAAAAAAACAAACAAACAAACATACGTACCTCATAGCAAAACTGTTGTACTTCATGGAGGACTTTGTTGAGGTCTTTATTAAGCTGTTCCAGGTCCAGCACTGTTGTGGCATATCTCTTCTGCAAGTCCAACCCAATCGGCATAGAATATGACTTCTGCAGTGGAAGAATGGAAAAAGTTACTTGGCGTACAATCTGTGCACAAAAACAACTCCATATCAGCTCTTGTCATTTACTGTCAAGCACTTTAAAATCTTACCAGTTTCTCAGCTTCTGTGTTCATCTCCTTCAAATGCTTTATATGTTCCTTTTTAATCATGAGGATTTTGGACAGGCGTGTCTAGCAGGAGAAAAAAAACAAAATGATGAAATTCTGTGTAAAATGAATGGCAACTAAATAGATAACATTATTGATGGCAATTCTCACCACTTGCACAAGAAATTTGACAGGAAATCCACCCAGTGTCTCTCCATCAGTTCCTGTCAGTTTACTTCTCCAGGGAGACTGACTGAACAGCGGGTCATTATCCTGGAAAGGAAGCAAAGAGAACTACAATTATTTTTCCTAAACATTTTGTTGGAATAATTATTGAACATCTGTTATTTGTGTCAGTGTTTCTCAGCTGGCTTTGCTTAAGGACACAGATTTTATACTGAATCAAGTGGGTACCCTGCATAGCACCAAAATTGTTAAAAATAACAAAAAAATATCCTTAAAAAAAGAAATCAAACACTGAAATGTATGAATGGCCCAACATTATGCAAAATTATTCATATGATATAGAATTGGCTTTAAAAATTGAATGTTTGGATTCTAAATGATTTGGCACTCAATTATTCACCACAGAAAACACCTTGTGGTCAGAACAAACTGCACATTGTTGCATTTAATTACTGGCATTTAGCATTGTTTTATCCCTGCAACCCTAGCAGAACAGACATTTTTTGGGTCATGACATCACTGATTCAAGGAACTCATCGTTGAAAGTCTCATTTTACCATTAAAATGGACTGGGTTGAGCCTGGATAGGATCCACGGGGTGGGGTCAGAAAGTTCTGGAAACGAGGTGGCCGCTGTTTCTGAGCAAAAGCAGATATGGGCATCGTCTCATGAGGTTCATTACTCTGGGAAGAAAGCATTGGAGCATGTTAGCCATTAAAATCAAATAGCAAGAGATTGGATGACAATTTTTTTTTTTTTAGATTAGTTTTTTTTTCTTACAAGCACTTCGTAGTCAGGAACAGTGTGTGTGCCGAGCCCATTTCTGTCAAAGGTCACGCGATATGTTGCTGCACTAGTATCCACTGCATCAATCTGACCAGTAAACAGGCCATCATGGACACCCCTAAGACGAGCTAGTGTTTAAAGAAAAAAAGCAAAAGGAAAAAAGTTATCTGTATTCAAAACATTTCATTTTGCAAAAAGGCATATCTATGATTTTCTTTGGTTCTAAAAGACATTCATTTGCCTATACAATAAGCAAAGAAATTATGGTTCTAGGAAAACTAGAAGATCACCTGATCAGGTAATGATTCTTTCTTAATTCAAATTCTTAAGTCTATTTCGAAATGTTCTTTTCACATCTGCTGATCGTATAAGATTATGGCAGATATCAAAAGCGTATAATCAGATCCTCACCTGTAACTTTAGTGCCGATAACCAAGGGCAAAGGAATCTCATCTGGCAAGTCTTTGCATAAAGACATATCTGTGATTTTCCTCTGCTGCAGGAGACGCATCTTTTGTCTCTTCTGTTTCAGAGCCATTCGTTCTTCAGCAAAGAATGCTGAGGAACATCTGAAAAACATAATATATTAATATATGTAAGTCCAAGCATCTGAAAGCAATACATTTGCATTCTAATGCAGCTTTTATGTGCAAGTATAGATGCAGGGCTTGACATTAATTTTTTTGCTCACCAGCCACAGTGGCTAGTGGTTTTCCAAAGTCACTAGCTACTCAGCATTTTCACTGGCCACAATTTTGACATCAATACCATGGGGGAAAAACTGCCATATAGATGTAGATATATTAGGCTGCTGTCACTTTAAGAGCTGATGCACGGATCCATTATGCTGTTACACATGCATTTTCTTTCTCAACTGTTTATGTTAACTTAAAACATAACTGACTGTGTTTACGTGAACACTTGCTAAAACCGGCATTTTGACATTCTTTTGTGTGTATTTGACTGTTTAAGCGCAATAAGCAGTGAAAAAGAACTCAGTTTAGTACTTAGAGGCTTTATGCGCATACACTTTGGGTGCGAGCACAAAATCTACGGGAATGAGTAATATTATGCACAACATGCAATCCTACGCTGAAATTCAAGCCCTGTAACATCAACAATATATTCATCCAGAGCAAATGAAACAAGTGAGTGAGGGGAGGCAGGTTTGTATGTCAGTTTGCTGAGAGATGAGAGAGCGAGAAAGAGCTGGTATTGTATATCTATTCTGTGGGAAATTAACATTGGAAGTGTTTCAGATATTTCAGTATCAATATGTATAGAAAAAAAAAAAATATCGATATTTTTGACAACACTAAATTGCATTTAGTTTATTTCAGATGCCTACAATTGAAAAATGTATATATTATATATAAAATTCAACCCGCCAAAGTGGCTAGTAGGAGTGACTGGCGGGTGTTAATGTCAAGCCCTGTCTAGATGTATACATATTATAATTGTAAATCATTATTAATAACTTACATTACTAATGATTTACAATTATAATATGTATACATCTAGGCATTTATTGTGATTACTGTATAAGGTTAAAAAAAATGAGGAGCCAGTTAACCTTCGAGGTTTCCCCATTAGTCTTCTGATTGTTCCCCATTCAACTCTGGTCAACTTTCTGGTCTTTAGATTGGGAAAAGACTCCTTCAAACACAGGCAGAAGTCATTGTCTCCTTCAAATAAAGGCCTAAAAAAACATGAAAAAGATGACATTTGGAAAGACAATTTAAAATATTAGTGGTCAATCAATATGCTAATATAATGCTGATACAAACATAATACAACTTAATGTTAGCAAACTGCATGTACGTAATTTTTACGCAATTTATCTAGAATTTGCTTGAAATTAACAGACTGTTAATCAACCAAGTGGACTATTGAAGCAAATTTATAGAGTCTATTAGCATTAATAATCTATTTATAAAGGAAATGCAATGACACTACTAAGAAAGACACTACTCTCCCTTTTTCAATATTCAAAATTATTACAAATTTAAGAATGAGAGTATTATCAGCACAAGAACCGCACACAGTGACTGGAAATATAAAGTATGCAGAACATACCTGTCAATATTTGAATAGAACCATTCATATATGCACCATTTGTGCGCTTTGGGCAGTTTGAGCAAGTTTCTTAGTCTCAGTCCAATTTTCTGTGAAGCCCTTTTGTCTGGTGTTGTGACGTTTGCAAGTTTCTGCAAAGGCAAACATTCAAAATGAACAAGTAATTTCACAGATCTTCATGTCAAGAGATCTATTGATCCTTCTGATTAAAAATACATCCTCTCATACATTTCTCTCTCACCTGAGGCACAGTGGTGACCCTCTGACTCCTCCTGGGAGATCTGGAGGCGAGAGGCCGCTCCTCATCCTCACACGACAGTCGACTCCTCTTTGAACTCCTTGTTGGCTGAAGGAGATAAACACAAAGATGCAAAACTGCTACCACTGAAAGCAATCCTGGAAATACAGCAACGAGTATGAAACTTACCGTTTCCACAGAAACGTAACTGCTCCGTCCCCTGGTGGTCTGCGATTTTGGTAAATTGTTCTTCTCATTTAGAGTATTAGACAAACTTCCTTCTGTAAAAGAACAAAACAACAGTGCCAACAATTACTCAGCTGTGGAGGGGATGTAGAGGCATTTTGTGCATTACAATGTATTTATGTCAGAAACAAAAGACTGACGTACCTCTTAAACTTACAAGAGCTTTAGCTGAAGAGCCTGAAGATAAAAGAGCACAAAGAGTTCAATATATTTTTACACATATCATTTTCAAAAGCAACATATGATTAAGAGTTTCAAATAAGTCACCCAGGATAAAGTCCTAGATCATATTTCAGTTACGTTTTTATTTATCTTACACCTCAAAGCTAACCGAGTTGAAAAAAAGAAGCCAAAATCTTTAAGAAAATTGCAATCATGTATCAATAATGCTCTGGACATTTTTTTTTTTTTTTTTAAATCTCTCTCTCTTTCTGTACAGCGATTGCATATTGAACTAGAGCAGTGATAAATGACACAGCTTGTGGTTTATGATTGGATCAACCTGGTTGATTAAATATATATATAATAATAAAATAATTATAATTGTAGATCACCAACTATGGTGATCCAACCAGAAACCACAAATAATATCTTTGTAACCATAAGATGCTTATAGTACTGACTACATTACAATTTTTCATTTATCACTGCTCTAGCTAAATATGCAATCACTTTATATTGCAAAAATGATCAATTAATGGCAATGATAACACTTGAAGAGCACAGCTGAAGAATTACATCATTATTCACCCTAATACAATACAAATACATACATGACAGTGGAACAAAAACATCCACTGAGAACTATTTTGATGAATCATATAAAATCCAAACATCACTACTGCATCATACAGAGAGCGTATTTTAACATAGGAAGAGTGCTGTGAACATATGTAAAGCGTTTGTTTATCATATGGAGAGTGTTTTACAACACAAACAGACTGACACTGACAAAAACAACAAAACCCAGCAGCTGTCATCGAGTTACGACCCAATAAATGTCTATAAAGTTCAACCCTGCCCGTATTGTAAGCACCACGCTACTACTACCAGAAGTAAGGCTAATTTTGATTATAAATAAGTGATTATAACGGTATTTAAAGGCGAAAATCTCTTCAGGTATGATATTTATTTATAGTAGTAGCCCCTGAAAGCTAACTGTTAGCTCGTTAGCCTCAACGCTAATAACTTTGCGTCTATTTTAACACCACCCATAACATTGAAAAACACATTAAATATATGGCGAGTAAAATGAGTTATAAAGCGCTTTTAAACTGGACACATGCTCAGCAGGAGAGTTATGAAGGTTTAGCGAGGAGTTCTTTTTTTTTACTCACTCTCGTCTAACAGCTGCTCGAGCTCCGCCATCTTGAATTAGCCGCGCCGGTTTTTCAAAGGCCGAGTGCCCCGATGCATTGTGGGACAGAGAGGGCAGTTCAAACAAACACTCCACTGTCTGCGCTCACAAACTATTAAAACATTTTAGATTTCAGCTGCATGGTATAGAAAATGAGAACCTTTAGGTACATTAGGACTGATCAGGCAAGTGTTTTTATTTTTAGACAGCTTCTTATTTTCATAAATCCTTATAAAACAGGTTTGAAAAGGTTTAGCTTTGGAATCTGATCCCCATAGGACTAGGCATTAGGAGAATTTACTATAGATCAGCAGTTCTCAACCAGGGGACCGGGACACATTAGAGGACCTCAAGATGACATAAATGATTTAAGTTAGATTATATATATATCACAAAAATATTTAATTTAACATATTTTAACTCCCAGTTCCTGTTTGAAAACGAGCAGCTTTTCAAAATTACAGCAGAACATAGCAAAGAAATTGTAGAGCTTATGAGGGACCTTCAAATAGTAACCACAAGTAAAACCATGTTGTTGTATCATTTCTAAACTTTAAATAACTTAGTACCACATAGTACCATGGTGCTTATTTTGGTTGTCTGGGACTAAAGAATGACAATAGTTATTGCGGTGTAACCATAGTTTAACTGTGGGAATTCCAACAGGACCATAACTGTAATAAAATCAAGTAGATTACTCTTAATAGATTTAATGCAAATCAAGATATCCACCAACATGCTATAGTTTTGTAGTAAACCCAAAATAACTTTTCATAAAGATTTGGTCAGAACAGATGGTGTGTATGCAAATACTGAGCAATTGCAATTATAATGTACAGAAATAGGGTAGTCTGGTACATTTTAGTTAAAATCAATTTTATTAAAACCTGCAAAACAATTTATTCTTATTTATTTTCTTTTTATTATGGAAGTTTTTGACAGAAATAAATGAGCTTCAAACAAAATAAGCCAAAACCCGTTTTATTGATGATGCAAAGACGTTTGTCAGGATGCGAACAACTTGTTGTCCACAAAAATTGTGGAGCAACGTTTACAAAAAAAAAAAAAAAAAAAAAAAAAAAAAAAATACAGGTGTGAGTACAGCAGCAGCATTTACTCTTAGCTTTTCATTGCCATTTTAGACCAAAGTACGTTTTTGCATGGGACAGAAAAATGAAAAGCAAAACTGGGATAGTTCACATTTAACATACAAAATATTTGTCCATACATTGGCAATTCTAGTAAAAGGTTACTCACTTACGGCAGGCTATATCCTAGCTTACAACATTTTTTTTCTCTTTTATATAGTGAGAAGACAACCAAAAACATGTACACTAGATGTGTTACAGTTAACCTGATTCCAGGTTTAGCAAAACTATTAAAACAAAGAAAAAGTCTATGAAACAATGGAAGACTGTCTACCTATTATTGTTGGTAGCTTACAAGAAAGATCTCCACAGATAAGTCCAATAATTTCTGCGAATATATACCAAAGCCTGCAACATTTGCAACAATGCAGTGATATAATTTGTGACTGCAAATGAAGATTTAGATATAGCCACTTAACTTACTCCAAACTAACAGACTAGAGCAACTGAGAATGTGCTGCCAAAGCGCTAGAGAACTGATTCAATTGTTTGTCAACCCATATGCTGCTTGGTCTTGGTGCTAAAGCTGTAGCAGTGGGCTTCAGTGGCGTCCAAAAGCCCATCCACATGGACAGATCTCACCCGCTGTCTCACCAGAGAGAGGTTTGATAGTTGAAGCGAATCTTCAGCAGGTATTTCAGGTTAACCTGAGCAATATCATACACAATGTACCTGAAGGAAAGTTTGAGTCAAGGGAAACAGTGGAAGATGATGAATGTGAAGTTATATGAATATAGGCAGTGGCTAATAGCGATAGATGATATTTACACTAAGTGAAAATAGCAGTATTTTCTTTACACTAAGTGTAAACAGTTTTTAGATGCAATTTATACTCCTAACCCTACACATTAAACACTTTATTCGCGCTCTGCGATGCGCCACGCATTACGTAATCAAGTTGGAAAGGTCACGCATGATGTAGGCAAAAGTACAGATCCAGTGTCTACAAAGCGAATGTGCAAAAACTAAGTCAAATGCCCTTTACAAAAAAACAAAAAAAAGTTGGAGGAGAAAATGAGATTTTGGGTTGGGACAGTACTTTTGTACTGTCACTACTTGATCAGAACTGGATCAGTACTTTTGCCTACATCATGCGTGACCTTTCCAACATGATTACGCAATGCTTGGTGCATCGCAGAGCAGGACGAGCATTTGTGGTTAAAAAATTATATATACATTTTTATTTTTTCTTTAGAAAATAACCGATAGTTTCTCTAGATAAGGCCCTTATTCCTCATCTGTAATTGTGTAGAGCCCTTTGAAGCTGCATTAAACTGCAATTTGGACCCGTTGTACCCCAGTGAAGTCCACTATATGGAGAAAAATCCTGGTATGTTTTCCTCAAAAACCTTAATTCCTTTTTAACTGAAGAAAGAAAGACAAACTCTTGGATGACATGGGGGTGAGTAAATTATCAGGAAATTTTAATTTTGAAGTGAACTAATCCTTTGAATAGGCACTTTAGTTTCCACTTTTCGATTATTTTCTTAATTAAAAAAAAAAAAACTGTCTAAGCTGATGTGCGATGGGAAAAGGGAGAAGAATGAGTTCGGAAAAAAAACTGATTTGAACTGGGGTTGATCACGTCAAAAGCTAGCGCCATCCGCCTTACAAGCAGGATTTCTTTTATAGTTTTGTCTGGCTCAATCAGACAATGGTGGGCGGAGTTGGTGTAAACGCCATCTGCAGATAAAAGATGGGCCGTTTGCACGGTGTAAAATAGACACTCTGATAAATATATTTCAGATGCACATTTATGTAAAACAACAGATGAAAGACAGCAAATAATGCAGAAAACCAAAGGATACTCGTTGTAGAGCAGACTTGTGTCATCAATGTTTGTGTTGGTGCCTTTGCCCAGGGGAATGTCCACTCCATTCAGAGATACAGTAGCTCTTGGGTCCGGAGCAGTTCTTCCCAAACCTTCAGACAGCAAAAACATGTTAAAAACATTTCTGTCAGAAACAAAAAACAGAATAACTACAAAAATAAGATCTTTTTTCAAATGAAGAGCCACCTTACCTTTTACACTGTGTTTACCCTTTGGTAACTTTGTAATGTGTGAGGCCTTCTTCAGTTCATGCCTTTAGAGTAGAAGAAAAATCAGAATCACACCAATGACGACAACAACGAATCATAAAAGGGCTTCATTTTGCAAATATCCTTTGCCTTTCTAATTTCCAAGTGGTGACAAACACTACTGAAAGAAAGAAACTAATACATCTGAGCAAGAATGCATTAAATTGACAGTAAAGACATTCTAATGTGACAAAAGATTCCTATTTCAAATAAAATGCTGTTCTTTTGAACTTTCTATTCATCAAAATGCATCATGTTCACACAAAAATATTAAGCAGCACAACTGTTTTCAACATTGATAAGAAGAAACGTTTCTTGAGCATCAAATCAGCATATTGAATGATTTCTGAACGATCATGTAACACTGAAGACTGGAGTAATGATGCTGAAAATTCACAGGAATAAATTACACTTTTAATATATTCAAATAGAAAACAGTTGTATTGTAAAAACTATTCAAATTTCATAATATTACTGTTTTTACCATATATGTATATGTATATATATATATATATATATATATATATATATATATACATACACATATATACATACATACATATATACATACATACATATATACATACACATACATACACACACACGTATACACACACACACATATATATATATATATATATATATATATATATATATATATATATATATATATATATATATATATATATATATATATATATATTTTTTTTTTTTTTTTCAAATAAATGAAACCCTTGGTGAGCAGAAGAGGAATGTTTCAAAAACAATAATAAATAAAAAAATCCTTACTTTTGAACAGTAGTGTATTAACTTGTTAAACTTTAGTAACCTTGATATCATATTTACTCATGGAGACATAAATCAAACTAGGACAAAAACAGCATCTCTCACATGTTTCCAAGGGCGACCTCTCCTAACAGAATGAGGCCAACAGGATCAGCCTGGGACGTGTGGCAGTAGTTTGCACTCTTCGACACCATGTCAGCAAAGTAAACACCTTTGCCAAACATGTAACCTGTCTGTATTAAAGATCACATAATCAGTATAGATATCATAAATTATGCATAAATAAAGAAAGAAACAGCTCTAATTGAGTCATTAATCAATAAGAAGGTTTTTGCCAGACAGAGGCAGCTAATGGCACTTAAACTTACCACTGGAGCCTCAGGAGGAGCGATACGCAGACCCTGAGACAGGATACCCGCGTAGTTGGTAGTGCGGGAGCCGTGCCACAACAGCTGCTGATTTGGTAATTCTTTGAAGGGCCGGAAACGCTGGTACTCACCCTCCCTGTCGATCTTAAAGATCTAATGATACAAAAACACAGTAGTCAGCGATAATTGTTATTTTACAGCTATGGTGTACTCAGTGCATTTATGAAACAATAATTAATGCTATAGTTAACCCTGTAAAGTCTGACATAAAAAAAAAAGTCAGAAATCAAATTTCTCTCTTAATGGAAAAGTTTTTTTTTTTTAACAAAAACATAAATCTAAATAATCATATTTATTATTAATAAATAAAAAGAATGCATGTGTTTTGTTTTGTATTATATTTGATACATCAGGCTTTTATGGCTCATATAGTATGCTATAAGAATCATAAAATATATCAATTTTATTCAGAGACCCAAACTGAGCAAAAATATGCAATTTGGTGCAGATGCTGATGTTAAAATAAAATATGACATTCTGATCGCATGTAATGCGATAAATAAATCGGTGAAATCTTTGCAACAATATAGCAGACTACTTACATAAAATGCATATCAATATCAGTTGACACCTAATAATGTCTTAGTAAGATAATATTTATACAATGATGATTAAGAGATGTACAAAAAAGTTCCTCAAAAGCCTGACATATCATTTGATACTGACATTTTAGCTTGATTTTTTTGACATTTAGCTTAAAAAAAAAAAGAAAAAAAAAATTATGTATGCATAGTCAAGTAAACCTAAGATGTTTGTTATATTGAAATATTACTAACAATATAAAAATTATTGGTAACACTTTACAATAAGATTTCATTAGTCATCTAATTTTGGTTAACATGAACTAAGAAATAATACTTCTGAAGCATTTATTGATATTAGTTAATGTCAATTTCAACATTTACTCATACATTATTCAAATCAAATGTTGTATTTGTGCACTGTGTATATAATGCACTGTGAACTAAACAATGAACAGCTGGATTTTTATTAACTAACATTACCAAAGATGAATAACTACTGTAACAAATGTATTGCTCATTGTTAGTTAATGTTAGTTAATACATTAACTAATGTTATCAAATGACACCTTATTGTAAAGTGTTACCAAATTATTCTTATGTTTACTTTTACAAAAGTCATTAAAGATTTCAGAGCAAAAAGACAAGAGTACCACAACCTGAAGGGGGACGTTTTTAGAATTATACTAAAGGTGCTTTACTTGTTAAAAAGTATAAACTATTAATCAGACAACAGAAGGCATGTAGTAGATTGTGTAAAACAGGGTTTTCAGCAAAGTTTAAAGGCCTCAGAAATTTGCTTATCAAATGGTACAGTAGGGTTTTTAGTTAATCTCACCTCCTCTACTTCTAGTGTGTAGGTGTTGTGTGTAGCAGCGTGTGTGTTCTTCACATATTGTAGGATAAGCTGAGCCTCATTTGATGATTTGTCAACCACCTATAAACAGAAAATCAGTATCAAACACTAAAGCATGATTGTATAATGTTGGCAGCGAAAGAAGATTCAGTACATCAAAAAGAAAAAAGAAACCGTACATCAATTTTGGTTTTGAGTTTCTCATAGTTAAGGTCAATGGGATCTTTCTTATTGTCCTCCACTCCTCCCCGTAGCAGGCTGTAGGCCACCTCAATGTCCAACAGGTTGTCCAGCATCTGCACCTTTTGCTATAATGAATATGCAACAGGTTTAAGACAGACATCACAAGACTGCTGCCGTGACAATTTTTTCGATAGTTGCCCAAGAAATTACCTGTATGTAATCCACGTTACTCAACAGCGGTGGTTTCTTCATACCGAAGTCGTGAGGTATAAGTGTGTAGAAACGATTGGACAGGTCTAAGATCAGTGCTTCTGAAGCGTTATCTGCCACAGCCTACAAAAATAAATGAGAGCAAACAGGAAGTTAAAATAAAGGAGTGTATATTTGATTCTATTTGATAACTTATTTTTCGAATAGACTGATGAACTGGGCTTTTACTACAAAAATATGGTTTCGGAACCACTAAGACTAACCTGTTGGACCTCACTCAGAAGGGAATAGGCACTTTGGATCTGTCGCTTGCTTAGTTTTCCCAAAGGCATCTTCTGCAAGTCAATCTGTAGGAGAAATTACACCCAGTTACAATCGCATCTATGACCACAGACATTGCATTTCTTAATTTTGCTATTAAAAAAGGGGAAGTTAGCACACCTCAAACTCAACCATGGCTTTCTTCATGCTCTCTACATCAAAGATCATTCGGATGAGGTCTTGGATAGGTTTGGCCAAGTTGGATTTGGCGCCTGCACTTGCAGTCAGCTTCTTCACAGCCTCCTCATCCTGGGTAAATATATGTAAAAAAGGTCCATAACTTAAGATAATACCCTAATAATGCAATTGGGTCTGTTTTGACCTGGAAAGAATACATATTCTCTAAAAAAGTTTTAGTATGGGAACCACAGTTTGGTAATGTGTCAAAACTATCAAAATATAAATTAAATAAATAAATAAATAATAATAATAAAAAAAAAAAAATTATATATATATATATATATATATATATATATATATATTTATTTATTTATTTATTTATTTATTTATTTATTATTATTATTTTTTTTTCTTAAATATATAGCCATTAAAAAAAAAAGTTACAACCTTTGTATTTGGGTCCATTTTGACCCATGAGGCTTCATGATGTTATGCAGATTTTTTTGAACTCTGTGTTAGATTTGTCCCAAAAATACTTTTGTAAAATATATTTGGCCTCTTTCCCATATCTCTCACACACTTTTAGGACTGTAACAATATATCATGATTACATTTGTAGGTTCTTTACTGAAAGCAGGGTCCAAAAATCTAGTTCATTCTTTCTGACTTTTAATTCACGTTAACAGGCACTACTAAAATGATATGTCCATCAACAGTTTTCTGGCAACATATTGTCCCAGTTCTTACCTGTCCATAGTCAATCTCGAGAGGGTAAAACTTATTGGGGTATTTTGTGAAGTTGCTTGATGCCCAGGAATTCCCTGTCTTTTCCTCATACACGCTGCAGAAATTATCCATAGCCGAGTTCTTATCATAAAACTTGTCCAATTTGTTTCCCCCAATGGTGGTGCCGACTCGACCCCATGACCTGAACACCCAGTATCTGAAAAAGCAACAAGTATGCTCAAGAAAAGTGGAAATTGGTGCAGTTGCTGATATTAAATAATTAAAAGGTATTTCCCTTATAATAAGTGCACATTAAAAAAAGCTTGCATTGATGAACCTACATTTATTGTACCCTAAATTCACATGAAATTGTTTTTATAACAGTAATCCATAAAAATAAAAAAAATAAATAATAATAATAAATCACAAAAATGGGTGGGGCTCACCGTTTCTGGACGTCATCCTCCAACAGCTGTAATTTGTAGTACGAGTTTGTCCCTCTAACAATGTCCACGAGACCCAGTGTGGCGCTGTAAATCTTCCCATTCTGATCCAGAACGTGAGCACAGTTTTCTAGACCTGAGCAGTTAAATCATGATTAAGGCATTGCACGATCAATACATATCCAAATATAGTATATAGACTCTTATGTGAAAGAGTTATGGGAAAAAAAAGACTCCGTCTCACCTGAGGCAGGATCTACTGCTGCCCCTCCTTTCACTGTCAGTTTCATTTTCTTTGATTTGCTTTCAGCTGGAGGAGTAAGAAACAGTATTATTCAGCAAAAAGTATTATATGCTGAAAATAATTTCTGAAAACTTTCTGACAGTGCATTTGTGCATGTATATACAGAAAAATTATTCTAACAACCCTAGAACAAAAATACAACAACTTCAAAAAAAAAACAAAAAAACAAAAACCTTGTTTATTTCTTAATGAATGTCCCTGGATTTATAATGAACTCTTTACTAACTAGTGTTTTAAAAAAAGTTGCCAGCCACCACTAGCGTTTTTGATCACTTTCACAAAACATATGGACCCCAGAATATTTTGTTGTATAAATATCTGATTGTTGAATGCAATATATCAAAAAAGCTTTTGTACTTTTTTTTTTTTAAATCAACATTTGAATGTGGGAAAGTTTCATAAAAAAGCAATACAAAATTTTGAACTAAAAGCTGTTTAAAAAAAAAATATGTTTTTAAAGACTACAACGTGCATAAGCAATGACTTTATTGCTTGCTTTTTTGCCTGTGTTTTGATCCAGAGATTCTCTTATCTTTTTAGAAGATGCGTAATAGCGCCCCCTATGGTATAACAGTGAAAACATAGAAAGCCTGAAAATTCCATCAATAGTGGGGAAAGAGTTAAAAGTTGATAATATATACATTATAAATAATCAAATATTTTTTATAGAATATAGAATCATCATAAATATATTTGTTAAATAATTATGTAACATTTCATATATAATATTTAATATATTTTTTATTAAAATATTAATATCAAAGCTTAATCAAATCCCACCCAAAATCATTTCCATATTTAGTTTCAATCTGAAATATTTTATACTATTGAAGTTAGATGTGTTGTGAAAATAATGAAATAATATAAAATCTCATGCAAAAACTTGCTTCATAAGATGTTTTGCAGGAAAATTAAAATACATCTCTCTAACCTTCTTCCTCTTTGACTCTGCCGGTACTCTTTGAGGAATGAGCTCCAGTGGATTTGGAGGCCGCGGTTGCAGCCTGGGCTTCGACTTTAACTTCAGCACCCCAAGGGGAGATGCCGTGCAGGGAGATGAGCTCCTGAACGGTCTTGCCGGACTCCTTGATGTCAGTGAGGAAGTCCTCAGCCACCACACGCACACCTGCGTCCCTCACCTCCTCCATCTTCTTGCTCATTTTTTCAATCTCCTCTGAAACACAAGAGGAACAGAGCAGGTTATTAAGGAGTTTTGAAGTGACACACGCCAAAAAATAAATAAGCTGGCACAAAATCAGAAGGGACAAATTTATTAATCGGCAAGTAGAAGCAGACCGCCGATTCCTGTGAGAACATACTATATAGGACACCTAATTAACACGCACACTTCATTTTGTATAATACACTCTTAAAAAAGGTTCCAAATGGGGGTTTTCGGAGCGATGCAATAGAACCACCATTTTTGGTTTTCCAAAGAATCCTTTTCTACTGTAAAAGAGCTACAGAGATTCACTCACTCTTGCTGCTGAGGCAGAGGGCAGCTTTGTTGGCGGTGCCTGTGATTTTTCCTCCCAGTTCTTCCACTGCATTTTTCAGCTCATCTTTGTTCTTTCGAAGTTTTCCCACAGCCAGCAGCTTCAGTCCAGTCAGAGGCTTATCTAGAGAATATATTGAGCCAAAAACATTCTTAGTTTATACCCATAAAAAAATGAAAGAGCATAGTAATCCTTAACCTGCTTGCCAAATGATCAGTTCCTGAGAGAATAATAAATAATACAAGCGATAGACTAAAGCCGATTGTTTGAGATCAGCCGGGTTTTCATCCACATATTTTTATGTGCATTTTGGGGCTATAACTATTGAAAACAGTTTTCACTAACTGAAATAAAGTGGAAATTAAATATTAGATGAAATATAATTCGATGAAAAATGGAAACAAATTAGAAATGCTGCTTTTGAAAATACGAAAATAAAATATTTTTTACTTTATAAAACTTATTTTATAAGTTGTACTATAAAGTAGTATCACTGATATAGTATTGTAGTTTTCATGAATATTTTGAATTAGTTTTTATTTTTATACTTTCGTATTTCATTTTAGTTAAATTTTTTTTTGGTCTTTTTTTATTAGTTCTTGTTTTCCTTTTTTAAAATATGTCTAAACAGTTTTTATACATTTTTACTTTGGTTTTAGTTTTAGTTATTTAAGTTAAACTAAATTAAAACCAGGAATTTTGCCTTGGCAACTAGCTGAAATAAATTTTGATTTTTTAAAGTTATATTTTAATTGAAGCTTTTTTTTAAGTTTTTTTTTTTTTTTAGTTACAATAATAATAACCCTGGCAATAAAATTACTAAAACTGAAATAAAAAAGATAAACAGGAATATTAACAAAATAAAAAAAATAATAACAATGACAAAAGCACTTAAAATGATGACACACACAAAATTAAAAGTTAAAGCGAAATCAAAACATACTACACTAGTATATGAATAATACAAAAATAATTTTGTGTACATCTGATATGCTATCATTATTTGTGTGGGCATTTGCTGTTGAAAGACACATACTGATCGACCACTAAACAAACATCAGTATTTCTCACTGACCTGCAGGAACCTCTGTGAGGTTGTTACTGGAGGAAGTGGACATGCTCGGTGCGGCCGAGGTCGCAGTAGCAGACGAGGGGGTGGGGGTAGCAGGTGGGGCATCTTTGGGAAACACACGGTCCTGCCGTTTGAACTTAAACTTCTTTAGAAACGGAATCTCACTGAACTCCTGAGGAAGAATAACGTTGTCAGGAGTCAGGTCATGATAGGATTAGGATGATTAAGTGCTGAAAATTAAAGACCACAGATCTACTAACCTTGGGAGTGACCCAGTCTTTGCGATCAGGTGTCTGAGTCTTGAATACACACTTGGTCCATGCAGAGATGTCTCCAGTACAGTAGTATGCATCGCTCTTAAACACAAGTTGCCCTTTGCAAGTCTCACAAGGCTTCAGGGACCCAAACACCATGCAATCTGATAGATGGTCCACAACCTGTCAATTTTTATTAAAGAAATGGTACACAAAGTCATAAAGCTACAGCGAAAATAGTCAAAGAATCTACTTGATAGCGGTCTATTGATGCTGCTATTGAATTTGCCAGTCAAACAGTGAGCATCAGGTCAAACCTGCATGTTTGTCTGTATTGCACACTTACATTTGACTCCCCAGAGGGAACTTCCTGATTGTTAGCAATAAGCAGTTCCTTCATGTCATTGATGGAGCAGAACTTCTTTAGCTTGTCTTTGATTCCCCAGATCAACTGGCTTTGCTCCTAGAATACACCAAGAACCAGACAAAAGCATTTTTAGACTGATATATTTTCTGAATATTTACAGAAAAAAAAAAGAAGCAATCAGTTAAATGTTGGGAGCCAATACTAGTCTAATTTCTACAGATGCCACAATTGATGTAATAAAATTAATGTCGTGATAGCGGGGAAAAGTGCTAAATGTAAATAATAAAATGCAACTAACTATATGATCATGTTAGGATAGAAAAACAAATAGGGTTTTGAATGTTTAAAAGGTTACAAGCAAAGTGTGAACTACATTATATTGGTGTAAATTCATTTGTTACTAGATAAAAATGATCCACAATAATCCATACCATGTTACAGATGATATCAGAACATATCTCATACCTTCAGTTTCAGCTGCAGTTTTTCATCTTCTTTCTTCTGTTTCTTAGAGACTCCTCCATCAACTTCAGTTGCCTTTCTCTTTCTGAGAAAGAAAGGATATTTGTAAGAACAAACAACAAAGACAACCAGATGCGCAAGCCTAAAAACGCTTTATGAAATAACATTGTATATTCTAGTGATGCCATTTTGAAATAAGGACATTACTTAAATATGCTGCAAATAACCAACTTTTCAATTCAAACTCTGAGTTTCTTGATTCTAAATGGCCAACTGCAGCATTCACTTGTTAAATACTTCTGCATAATGATGCTATTCCTAATTACATAGTCGCTTTTGTTAATTTAAATAAAGCTAAAATACATAAAATAAAAATAAATGAAAAACTGCTACATTGCACCTTTATATTGATGTAAATGGGATATTCTCATTGTAAACCTGGGGGGGGGGGGATTCCTGATTCATGATCTGATCACCTGATCCAAATGGTGAAAACTTTTCCACCTTATGGATTTGAGTTAATCCAACAGAGAGAATTTGGTCACCTCTGAGCTTGTGTAGTCGCTCATCTATCAGTGGACCTCATTAGAAGATTATCAGTCCTCTGAGTCACAGTCATGTCTGGACAGGCTCCTCTATCCGACGGCCATCATAATGCCGATCATTAATTAATCACCTCATGACAAACAAGCTGATCTCAACATCACCACTGCACCTACTTACCCTCCATAATGTAATTAACACCCATTTGGGTGGCGATAATGATGACCCATAGCAGGAAAAACACAAACAAGAGCATTTTTCCCATTAGAATGAAAGGCTTATAAAAGCCCATATCACAGTAACGGGTGAAATACAACACAGGGAGAGAGAAAATAAATGAATATAGATGAGGCATCTTTTGCTAATGGATGGAACAAGTATATCCAAAGAAGTCAAATGCACTGGCAGAACATAGGCAAACAACGAACGAGTGACATCTCAAAGCAATAATATACGAAGCATACACGACAGAGACTTGGTATGTACATCAATAATATTTACTTTCAAAAAGATGTTTTGAAATTTAATATTTTACAATTTTAAATTATATTATTTGTTTTACTTTAACACATTTAATATGTTTATATACAGTCAAACCAAACATTATTCAGACATTTTTGATATTTGGGTGCAGGACACTACTAGTGAACTTACTTACATTTATGGATATCTTACTTACATTTAAGGATAGCAATATAAATAAAGTAAACTGTGACATATTATACCCAAAAATTCTTCATATAGTGGACTACCAGTAAAACTGATAAAATTATTCAGACACTTTGACCTGACCATGTTTTGTTTAAGTGTTATCTGACATAATTAAGATTGTTTTTTTCTAACACAGATTAACTCTTGTCATCTTGTCATATTTTATTACCATTTTTTTAAAACTATAATGAATAAACTGTATTAATGAATGAAATGTTCAAGGTGTCTGAATAAATTTTGGCTTGACTGTATATATGTGTGTGTTTGTATTGTTAGTGTTGTCAGGATACTGGAATTTCTAACTTCAGTATGATACCTTAAAAAATATTGATATTTGATACTATTTATAATATCACAGGGAAAACTGCCATATATACCACCATATACCAATAGATAATTTATTCTCATAATTTTTGGATAATTTGGGTAATTTTATTGCAATAGCTTACATAGAATAGGGAAGTTTTATTTGAACCGTTATAAATAAATAAAATAAGAACAAATAAACAAATTGCAAACAATAGCACAAATAAATACAATAGAATAAAAAGATAAAAGAAATAAACATGGCTCTAAGTTTCCATGCACAGATCCATACTGTTACACAACATGCGTATTCTCTCAACTATGTACGTTCCAAAACTTACTGTATTTACCAGAGTACTTGGCAAGAGAGGCATTTTGACAATTTTGTATGTATTTGACCGTTTAAGTTCTTGATTTTTTGATGGTTTATTCAGAAGGTCAATTCCTCATTCAAAGGCATGGTAAAGGCAATCAGACAAATCATTTTAATACAAAGCTAGACATGTGCCGATATTCGGTAATATGATATATCATGATAATGAATATGCATGATATTGTTATCATGGGCACTTCAAAATACCGTGAATAATTATTTCAAATTATTCAAATTTTTATAATACATTAAGAATACTTTCCCCATCAACCGTATAAAATGCACAACACCGCTGTATGCTGCGTCAAAGGGACACACGCACTCATATGTAAACAAGCCCAATGTGAAGCATGAGAAACACATGGTGGAATGAGTGAAGGTGATGCGCTGAATAAAATTGCACATTCACCCTCTGACAGCAGTGTGTGCTGATGGAACAGCAGAAATGCAGCGGTTACCCCGTAAACCCTGTAAACAAAGCAGCTGCACTACTACAGTATTTGAAATGCTTCAAACAGCCATTCAGTTTTTTGCATTCGCAATGTTGTTCATCATAGCACCAAATACTTAATACATAAAGACTTAATAGGCTATTTATTTTCAAACTTAAATTTTTTTAAATAAATGTTAAGGTTTGAAATAAATAGCCTATTAATGTTAAATTGAGAACTTATTGTAGTGTTACCTGTTCTTACCTGTATTCTTTTGCACCTTAATCCGTTTGAAACATTTTACTTTATCATTTTTGTGTATTGCGTTATTGTATTTAAATGTTCAGAGTTATTTTTGTTATAAGAAAGAGTTCTTAAACCTGTTATACTAATAAGCTTTTATTGCAGCTTATTTCAATACTGTGATAATGCCGTATACGTATTCAGCAATTATCGCAACATGAAAATTTGATACCATTACATGACTATACAAAGCTTAATATATGACCTTTAATCATCCGTTTTTCTTTCTTGCTTGGTTTTATGTCTACAGGTCAAAATGAATGAGTCTATCGCCAACTTCACTTTCTCGCCGACTCTGCTCTACGTCAACAAGACTTTTATGAATGTCACCTCTTATGAAAATAACACATTTGTGCAGTTCACCTATGGTCTGTCCACCATGTCCACACTTACGCAAGGTAAACTTACACAAACTACCTCTACTACTGCTACTACTACAACTACAGCTACAACAACAACAGCTGTACCCAACATCCTAGCATCCATAAATCTGCCCTACATGATAGCCGAGCTTGTCATAGCCTTGCTCTCCACAGTGGGCAACCTGCTGGTTTGTGTTGCGGTGGGACTAAACAGAAAGCTCCAAACGGTTACTAATTACTTCCTGGTGTCGCTAGCAGTGGCGGATATATGCGTGGGTTCCCTGGCGATCCCTTGCGCCATTATGACGGACCTGGGAATTCCACGGCACAATCTGTATCTGTGTTTGCTAATGTTATCTGTGCTCATAATGTTAACCCAAAGTTCCATCTTCAGCTTGCTGGCAGTCGCTGTGGAGCGTTACGTAGCCATTTTCATGCCCTTCCAGTACCACCGGCTCATGACACCTCGCAACGCAGTGCTGGTCTTGTGCGTCACTTGGACACTGGCCTTCCTGATCGGTCTGGTGCCGTTGATGGGCTGGCACAAGCCTCCGCCTGAGACAGGCTACTGTTTCTTCGTGTTGGTGGTGGATATGACCTATATGGTCTACTTCAACTTCTTCGCCTGCGTCCTGACCCCACTGGTGGTGATGTTCCTCATCTACGCGCAGATCTTCGTCACAGTCAAACGTCAGATGAGGAGGATTGCAGCAGAGCGGGGCAGCGTGACCAACACAGAGGGAACAGCGAAGATTAAGAAAGAGATGAAAATGGCCACTTCGCTCTTTCTGGTCCTCTTTCTTTTCACGGTCTGCTGGATTCCACTACATATCATAAACTGCTTCCTGCTGCTGTGCCCATCATGTCCCGTTCCCTTACCGCTGCTACTAACGGCCATTATTCTCTCCCATGCAAACTCGGCTGTTAACCCTTTCCTCTACGCCTACAAGATGAAAACCTTCAGAAAAGCCTTCATGGCTATCTTTCTATGTGGCAGGGGCATCAGTGATGGTGATGAGCAGCATGATGATGGGGGACGCAACAACACACAAAGACCCTGAATGCTAAACACTTAGTCTTAGTCCTAAACTAAAGACTGAAAAGAATGTGTAAAACCAGACCTGTATTTTGTATGCAACACTTGTCCATATATTTCTAAGAAACATTCTTTAATTTGAGAGAGAAAATACTATTTTTTACTTACGACTTAGGACAAGGGCTGCACGATTTGGGGGGGGATCAAATTGAGATTTTTCTGATAAAAATTGTGCTTGCGATTTAAAATGCCATTTAAACAAAAAAAGCTCCATACTATCAAATATGAATAATTATTAGGGGTCAAGCACCGAAAGTGAGATAGCACCTATTGTCGTTCTTACTATTATTCTTCTGTTTTTTTCTTCTTCTTCTTCTGTTCCGGAAGTCTATGGCAGCACAAGCATGACCTGAGGCTACATTCAGTGTTAGTACATTCACCTACTGGTCAGGAGATTTAAAAATATATAAAAAAATTTGCTTATAACTTCTGAAAATTTTGCCCAAAAATCCTAAAAGTTAGATTTGGGGTAGCATGCCAAGTCAAATGATATCCAATTTTCCCATATCGGCGATCTTGGGCGTCGGCCATTTTGAATTTTGTAGTAAAATGCTGTATTTTATTAGTGGATTAGCGTATCGCTACGAAACACGGTATGTGTCATCGGCATGATGCCCTGAAGGAGCCTGAGAAGTTTCGAGCCAGCAACACTTACTGGTAAAATCAATTATTCACTTGCTTATAACTTTAGATTTGGCATTTCCATAGATTCCTGAATCCTTGCAAAGTCCAACTATACTAATACATTCTAGGTTTCGCCTTATGGCTTGTGTAACATTGTGATTTAGCGTTTAAACAACTTTTGCTTATATCTTCGAAACAGTTAGTCCAATCGAGACAAAACCACTGTAGGAAAATCAGAAACACAGGTCGTTGCTAATGGCCAAATGTCAAAATTTTGATAGTAAGTGGCAAATAAAAGCAATCAAAGTGTATGCCTGTATTAATTTTTTCATTTTAAAATATTAAAGATCAAACATTTATTCTGGCGAAGAAGGAAAAAAAAAAAAAAAAAAAAAAAAAAAAAAAAAAAAAAAAAGAGACAGCCCTTAAAGAAACTTTTTTTGTTGACAACAGCCAGTGCTTCTTGTTACATATTTGGGAAGATGGTTACAACCTAAACGTACAGCACAGAGTTCGTGTGGGGTAACATTTACTGTAAACTGAGCTGCTCTGAGAAATGTGAAAAAGAAAACAGTGCCGCACTTAATATGCATTTAATTAAACCGCAGCAATTGTGATTTGATAGTAGCACTAATCTATATTGTGATTTCAGTTTTATTCTGATTAATCCTGCAGTCCTACTAAAGACCACAGACAGCAAAAAGATATTGAATGCTCACCCTTCATTCTTCACTGCAGGAAGTCTTTTCTTTAGCTCCTCCTTGTCTTCATCTCGTAGAGCTCCGAAACCTTTGAGCTGGGCGGCACTGTACTCTGGTTTAAACACTAGTTCCTCACGGCGGCTCACAAAGCAGCCAGTGTGGTACCAGCGATCTATCAGACCAAGCTGAGGTTTCTCTGGGTCCACGGTCTTCTTTGACACACGGATATGGTCCTGAACATCAGCAGGGAAGAACAGATTAACTTGTAACTAACTTGTTGTGTTTAAAAAGCATCATTTGTTAAACAAAACGTAATGCAATAAAGATGTACCTTTTCAATTTTTTGATTACATCCCTTGCAGGTGCTTCTGTTGGATTTGGCGTACTCCACTGCAAAGTCATTCAGTGTCTTCTCCCCTTTAGCTGCTCCCTTCTGCTCTCCTTTCCCTGCAAAGCAACAAGGATTAATGAATTAATTTAAGCCTTAGTGACTTAAGCCTAACTGCTTTGCAGCCCATATGGCAAATCAAACCAAACAAAATCATTGCTTAGGTCAAAAGGAACATTATTTTAACAAATCACCTCCAGTAGCACCTCCGCTCTCAATAGCTTTCTTCACTTTCTCCTGGTCATCCCAGCGCAGGTCAGTAAATCCGGATATGTCAGTGGGTGACTGTACTGCAGCCCAGAGCCAAAAGCAGGAAAAATGGTGCCAGTGAGGCACTTTGCCATCAAACATGGGAGACTATGAGAGACAGACATGTGCCGGATGATTAAAAACCATCCAGACTAAAATACTAATTTCCTGCAAAATGAAACTGAAAGCACATACTAACATTAACATCACATCAGTCAGCAGACTGGTAATTTTTTGGTTTAGATTTTAAAGTAAAACAGATCATGTCTAAACAGATTTTGTGTATTGTACAGCTCTTTTGTTTGTCAATCGTTTTACAGTAGTCTATCATAATAAACACAATGTTTACATTTGGTTAAGTCAAGAATCCAGCTACGAGGGATGTGAAATTCAGTCATTTTAAACTCATTGTTTCTTTTGGGCTTCATTGTATTATCAATTCATTACATTTGAAATCACTGTTTATCTCTTGCATTCCATGAGAACCATTTAAACTCCTCTTGGGCCTGCGAAATATTCATACAAACGTGTAGTGCAATTACATTAAGAACACTATGCATTCAAGAGCATACCTGCAAAACCAAATGGATTTACACCAAAATCTTTGACTGAACTGGTCAAAGTTGCACATAATTCATTACCTGCAACATAATGGCCATTCTCAGCGAGTCCTTAGCAATGTTTTCTTTGCATTTCTTGCAAGAGGCGCGTCCACTTTTCGCATATTCGGCTTTGTAGAGCTTGTCGTCCTGTGAATCAGCCATTTCTGCAGATATAACTGTGAAAAGTGGACGTTTTCGGGTTTAATTCTGGTCAGACAGGCCAACAACTACAATGCAGAGTAATAGCACTCAGTCCGCGTGCAGAAGCACCCGCGCAGAATACCAGCCCAAACCAATCGAGTCTACATTCCTCTAGTAGAGAATATGCGCAGACAGTGTTAATCGAACTCGAACTACATTTCCGATAACAGTGGATGTGTCCGAAATCGCACCCTATACCCTCAATCACTATTCTCTACATTAGTCCATTGATATAGTTCACTTGAAGGATTGTATGAAAAAATCCACAATGGTTTCGGACAACACTACAAATGGCTGTCCCCTCAAATAGTGCCCTATTTAAGGTTATAGGGGGCGATTTCGGACACATCCCGTGTGTACGTGACATGTTTTAAACAATACGACACTTGTACGTCCACAGTGGTAAGAAGCAGTTGTATGTTGTTAATGATAACTTTCATTTCTTCTAACCTGATAACCTGTTCATTCCTAGAAGTAGTGATGGGAGAAATGAAGCTTTTCCAAACTTTGCTTCGCAAAATGATTGACTCGAAACGCTGGTGACGCCTGCTGGTCAGAGCGGTGTAAATGCAACGAAAACGGTTCAAACATGCATTAAAAAAAACTTTTACAAATTAAATGCAAATGTTTTATTAAAATGTAATCTATTAACAAATCATATAATACTATCAGATATGAAGAGTCGGTATAATATGTGTTATTTAATTAAATTATAAAGCTTGTTTTGTTTGTTTAATGGAGAGCTTGGTTAATCAGGTCAATAAGAGATTACAACGAACTACAACTCTTCCTTTTTATAATGTGTCATTAAAATGTCTACAAATGTATAAAAACTCAGATAAAATATATACATAGACACTGTTTCATTGGGTCACAGAGAACCATTCACAATTTACATTTCGAAGATCGTTTATTGAAGTCATGTGACTCGGGCAGTTTCATGCGCGCTCTGAATTACTGGTTTGAAAAACATGATTCGCACGCTTCACTTGAAATCTTTCTGTTTGAATTTTAAATTATATAAAATAACTGTGGTTAATAACTATAGTATTTTGGCGTGAACTAGTTATCATGGTAAAGTTTTTGTAAGGGATGGGATGGGCCAACTTTGATATTCTGGAACTCTACTGAGCCTGGATTTTTATCATGAAGACGAGAACAGAAAAAAGGTAAATACATTAATCTATTTTTTATTTAATTCATACATATAAATATAGGCCTATGCAAATTGTTCTATTATGCAAATTCACGTAATTTAATGTGTACTAGAAGAAAGAATACCATGGTGTTATGGTTTTTTTTTTTTTAGTGGAATATTAGACAAATTCTACAAAAAGACTACAAAATCAGTTTGTGGTGAACGTGTGTGGGTGTTAAGTGTGACATTTTCTATTTTAAATAAGATCCTCTGATCATTAAACATTAATTATATGAAAGTATTTCCTGGTAAATCTATAAATAAATAAAGGTGTACATGTAAATATCCCCTTTAGCACACATTACTAACTGCAGTTCAGTTCCAAGGCAATATAAAATGGCTGTTACACATGTACATTTACATATTAAATGGTATTTACATATATATTAACATCTCAGTGAAAATCAGAAACAAACCTCTGATGTAAATGCAGAAAAAGTAAAGAATAAAATATAGACAATTAACTTAAAACTATATTTTAACTTAAAAAACAAATATTTTACATTTTCTTATCTTCTTTATTATTCTTGTGAGGTACAAAAGAATTGTAGTGATCATGAAACTTACAAAGAAGAGACAATTTAGTACACAATTTGTATCTGTAGTACATATGAGGTATTTTATGCTGTCATGGCAGGAATAAGGAACAATTCTGTAAACCGCCTTTTTCACATGATTATCTGAACGTTTACATTGGCTGCAGTAAAATATATACCTGCAAAGTTTCATTAGATTGTTTCATTATAAGAAGTCCCAAGTGAAATTTATGAAAATATAATTCCAATAATTCAATTATTCTACTTGTGTTCTATAGACAAGTCCATATGAGGATTTTATATGACATTTGAGGTATCCTTTTGAAGATGAAGGCAGTGTCTCAACTCAAGTTACAGTGAATCCAGGTTTGATGTTTCCCATCATAATTTAAAATGGCTAAAGTTGCTGTTTGGCAGAGTGAAACCTCCATTGGTACCTCTCTGTTTCTCTCTGTGAATAGCCTGTACAAGGCCAAAGACCACAGCGGCCAGGGTGGTCCTCCCACTGCGTCCATTCTTTCTTCTGTCTGCAATACCGTTGCTTGCCATCTGACGCCTTTTGGTGCTGATGAAGTACGTTCGGACACGTCCCTTTCTCTCACTGACGCCCTTGATGTATATCTCACCACGTAACTCTAGCATGAAGCCCCAGTCTGCTAGAATATTAGTTATTGTCACAAATTATAGGTAACTGTATATAGACTTCATAGTCAGAGTAGACGGCATATTTAAAAGGACAGATTTTCTTTTTTTTTTTTTTACAAGGAAAGCATACAGGGTCTGTTAAGATCCAAAAAGTCTTTTGAAGCCATTCAATGCTAATTAATTTAGCTGAATTATTTCTTAAATCTGACAAAACAAGGCTGTGAGAGACAGAAGTACAGTTGTTAATACAACCCATATTTTTTATGGAAATGTACTGTGATTGACACATAGGTACACAACAATACTACAAAATATTTACTTCTATACCTTACAGTCTCATTTGCATCAGATTAGATATAGCATCTACTTTGACTGAGGTCTATTCCACAAGCCATTACCATTTTGTAAGCTTGGTTTAGCTGATGATAAACCAGATGTTGCCATGTAGCCAGTTGATTTTCTCAGAAAAAAGAAAAAAATACTTCTCTAACACCTTTTCCAGAGAGAACCAAAAACAATGAGGTCTTGTGTAAGATAAATGATAAAACATCAGCAAAAAAAGTCTCATCAAAGTCCTACCTCATCAAAGTCTGCAATGATCTCATTGAGCAGTCTGAGACACTCAACTCCCTCATGTTTGATCTCCTTCTGTTCATAGTAGTCATTAAAGCCAGCGATGGAGGCAAACATCACCCCCACCTCATCATAGGACTGAGAGTACAGCTCCTGAGAGGACAAAGACAACATAAAGCTTGGAATTTTATTTGGTTTTTGTAGTTGATTAGTTGTGCGTCATTATTGCTTATCCACCTTATTTTGCACAATTGTCTGTGAATGTGTGAGGTTTTCGAAAAATTAGTTGCAGGTTAGGGATCCTGCAAAAATGTTAGTTTCAATAAAAATAATAAGCAGAACAACTGTTTTAATAATTGATAATAATAAGAAATGTTTCCTCAGCAGCAAATCAGTATATTAGAATGATTTCTGAAGGATCATGTGACACTGAAGACTGGAGTAATGATGCTGAAAAAAAATCGGCTTTGCATCACAGGAATAAACTACATTTTAACATTAGTTATTATATTAAAAAATATAAATATATATAATTATATATAAATATAATATACATAAATATGTAAAAAGTGTTAAATAATCAAAAAGAACAACTGTTAAAGCATATGAGTTGTGATTTGTTTGTGTTTATCATCTACACTGTTCATTGACTCACTGCTTTACTTTGACTTAAACACTTTCAGAGATATAACACTGGATAACACATATCAGATCTATTAACATATAAGTATGAGTTCTTAATTTCTTTTTACCTACTGATGGTTTATTCAGAAGGTCAATTCCTCATTCAAAGGCATAGTTTGTTTTTCTTCTTATGTCTACAGATCAAAATGAATGAGTCTATCGCCAACTTCACTTTCTCGCCGACTCTGCTCTACGTCAACACAACTTATATGAATGTCACCTCTTATGAAAATAACACATTTGTGCAGTTCACCTATGGTCTGTCCACCATGTCCACACTTACGCAAGGTAAACTTACACAAACTACCTCTACTACTGCTACTACTACTACAACTACAGCTACAACAACAACAGCTGTACCCAACATCCTAGCATCCATAAATCTGCCTTACATGATAGCCGAGCTTGTCATAGCCTTGCTCTCCACAGTGGGCAACCTGCTGGTTTGTGTTGCGGTGGGACTAAACAGAAAGCTCCAAACGGTTACTAATTACTTCCTGGTGTCGCTAGCAGTGGCGGATATATGCGTGGGTTCCCTGGCTATCCCTTGCGCTATTATGACGGACCTGGGAATTCCATGGCACAATCTGTATCTGTGTTTGCTAATGTTATCTGTGCTCATAATGTTAACCCAAAGTTCCATCTTCAGCTTGCTGGCAGTCGCTGTGGAGCGTTACGTAGCCATTTTCATGCCATTCCAGTACCACCAGCTCATGACACCTCACAACGCAGTGCTGGTCTTGTGCGTCACTTGGACACTGGCCTTCCTGATCGGTCTGGTGCCGTTGATGGGCTGGCACAAGCCTCCGCCTGAGACAGGCTACTGTTTCTTCGTGTTGGTGGTGGATATGACCTATATGGTCTACTTCAACTTCTTCGCCTGCGTCCTGACCCCACTGGTGGTGATGTTTCTCATCTATGCGCAGATCTTCATCACAGTCAAACGTCAGATGAGGAGGATTGCAGCAGAGCGGGGCAGCGTGACCAACACAGAGGGAACAGCGAAGATTAAGAAAGAGATGAAAATGGCCACTTCGCTCTTTCTGGTCCTCTTCCTTTTCACGGTCTGCTGGATTCCACTACATATCATAAACTGCTTCCTGCTGCTGTGCCCGTCATGTCCCGTTTTCCCACGGCTGCTACGAACAGCCATTATTCTCTCCCATGCAAACTCGGCTGTTAACCCTTTCCTCTACGCCTACAGGATGAAGACCTTCAGAAAAGCCTTCAAGGCTATCTTTCTATGTGGCAGGGGCATCAGTGATGGTGATGAGCAGCATGATGATGAGGGACGCAACAACACAAAAAGACCCTGAATGCTAAACACTTAGTCTTAGTCCTAAACTAAAGACTGAAAAGTACCTTCAGTCAAAACAATAGGAGTAAAAACTAAATTCTAAGGTGATCTGATGTGTAAAATCAGACCTGTATTTTGTCACTCTTGTCTATATATTTCTAAGTAACATTCTTTAATTTGAGAGAGAAAATAACATTTTTTACTTACGAGTAGGGCTGCATGATTGGGGTGGGGGGGTCAAATTGAGATTTTTAAGATAAAAATTGTGATTGCGATTTAAAATTCCATTTAAATAAAAAAGGTCAGGGTTTGCTGTGCTTCTTTGTAGAGCTGTACAATTTGGACAAACATTTTGTGATTTTATATCAACATAACTATAAAATAATAATTATTATTGTTATTATGATTATAAATATTTACTAAATAAAAAATATTAAACAAAATAAGAATTTTAAAATATTAAAGATCAAACTTTTATTTTGGCAAAAAATGCAGAGAGCCCTTAAAGTGTCTTTTTTGTTGTCAACAGGCAGTTTATAAGTGCTTCTTGCTACATATTTGGGAAGATGGTTGGCACATATTATGTTCAAATGCAAATTATAAGCAACCTAAATTCACAGCACAGAGGTGAGTTTGTGTGGGGTAGCATTTAATGATAACTGAGGTGCTCTGAAACACTGAAAACACGTGAAAAAGAAAACAATGCCACACTTCACTCTGAAACATGCATCGCATATATGCATTTAATTAAACTGCAGCAATTGTGATTTGATAGTAGCACTAATCCATATTGTGATTTCGGTTTTATTCTGATGAATCGTGCAGCCCTACTAAAGACCACAGACAGCGATACTTTGCTCCTGTTATGACAGATCCACACAAAATCTTTTAAGCTGAAATGGCTACACTAACCTTTCTAGTTTAGATGCAGCAGTTTTTCTTGTGAAGCTAAATAAAGCAAAAAGCATCCTAAAACAGTGCTCATACAGTTTGAGGCAACATGACAGCAAAAAGAATAAGAACACTCACCCTTCATTCTTCACTGCAGGAATTCTTTTTTTTAGCTCCTCCTTGTCTTCATCTTGTAGAGCTGAACCTTTGAGCTGGGCGGCACTGTACTCTGGTTTAAACACTAGTTCCTCACAATGGCTCACAAAGCAGCCAGTGTGGTACCAGCGATCTATCAGACCAAGCTGAGGTTTCTCTGGGTCCACTGTCTTCTTTCATTTTGTGTGCAGAAGCACCAGTGCAGAATACCAGCCCAAACTAATCTAGTCTACATTCCTCTAGAGTAGACAATATGCGCAGACAGAGTTAATTGAACTTGAGCCACCTTTCCGACAACAGTTTATTTTTTGTGACGTTTTAAACATGACGACACTTGTATGTCCACAGTGGTAAGAAGCAGTGGTGGTATGTTGTTAATGATAACTTTCATTCCTTCTAACTTGATAACCTGTTCAATACCAGATGTAGTGATGGGAGAAATGTTGCATTATGCATATAACTACTGTTCCCAGAAGGAAGGAAACGAGGTACAACGCGTGACTATGGGATATCGTGCTCTTGCACTATCTGCTGAAGACACCTTTATTCACACCAATGACACATGACGACATGGCCAGCGCCACCTACCCATCATTCCCTTTGTTCAGTCCAGCTCTTCACCAAGCCTCCGACTGCATGGGGCCCAGAGGTGTTGTACCTCAAGCTGTGGCAAGTGGCTTGGCCTACATCGTCATGCGCCATTGGTCTTTCAGGCGTGAATAAAGGTGTCTTCAGCAGATAGCGCAAGAGCGTGATATCCCATAGTCATGCGTTGTACAGAGTGAACTGACTGAATGGGAATGAAACCAAGCTTTTCGAAAATTTGCTTTGCAAAGTGATTCACTCGAAACGCTGGTGATGCCAGTTGGTCAGAGTGGTGTAAATGCATCAAAAACAGTTCAAACATGCATATAAAACACCTTTTACAAACCAAATCAAATGCAAATGTTTTATTAAAATGTAATCTATTAAATGCAATTAACAAATCATATAATACTATCAAACATGAAGAGTCAGTATAATATGTTATTTAATTAAATTGTAAGGCTTGTTTTGTTTGATTAATGGAGAGTTTGTTAATCAGGCCAATAAGAGACAACTAACTACATCTCTTACTTTTTATTATGACAAATGTGTCATTAAAATGTCTACAAATGTATAAAAACTGATCCGAGTTCAGATATATACATAGACACAGTTTCATGGGGTCACAAAGAACCATTGACATTTCGAAGTCTCGTTTATTGTTTATTGTTATTATTAAGTAATAAACTTAGTCAGTTCATGCGCACTCTGAATCACTGGTTCGAAACAAATTATTCGCAAAGGTTTCGATGCTTCACTTAAAATCTTTCTGTTTGAATTTTAAAATACATAAAATAACTGTGGTCAATAACTATGGTATTTTGGCCTGAACTACAGTTATCATGGTAAAGTTTTTGTAAGGGATGGGATGGGCCAACTTTGGCATCTGAGAACTCTACTGAGCCTAGATTTTTATCATAAAGATGAGAACAGAAAAAAGATAAATACATTAATCTATTATTTATTTCATTCATACATATAAATATAGGCCTATAAAATCATTCCATTATGCAAATTCACATAACAGAATGTAGTACTAGAAGAAAGAATACCATTCCATTATCCGTGGAATATTAGACACATTCTACAAAAAGGCTATAAAAATTAGTTTGTGGTAAACGTGTCGTGTGGGTGTTAAGTATGATATTTTCTATTTTTAAATAAGATCCTCTGATTATTAAACATTAATTATATGAAAGTATTTCCTGGTAAATAAAGGTGTACATGTAAATATGCCCTTTAGCACACATTACTAACTGCAGTTCAGTTCCAAGGCAATATAAAATGGCTGTTACACATGTACATTTACATTTTAAATGGCATTTACATATATATTAACATCTCAGCGAAAATCAGAAACAAACCTCTGATGTAAAAGCAGAAAAAGTAAAGAATAAAATATAGACTATTAACTTATAAAACTATATTTTAACTTTAAAAACAAATATTTTTAAAAATATTTTACATTTTCTTATCTTTCTTATTCTTGTGAGGTACAAAAGAATTGTAGTGATCATGAAACTTACAAAGAAGAGACAATTTGTGCACAATTTGTATCTGTAGTACATATGAGGTATTTTATGCTGTCATGGCAGGAATAAGGAACAATTCTGTAAACCGCCTTTTTCACATGATTATCTGAACGTTTACATTGGCTGTAGGCAAAGTAGAATATATACCTGCAAAGTTTCATTAGATTGTTTCATTATAAGAAGTCCCAAGTGAAATGTATGAAAATATAATTCCAATAATTCAATCATTCTACTTGTGTTCTATAGACAAGTCCATATGAGGATTTTATATGACATTTGAGGTATCCTTTTGAAGATGAAGGCAGTGTCTCAACTCAAGTTACAGTGAATCCAGGTTTGATGTTTCCCATCATAATTTAAAATGGCTAAAGTTGCTGTTTGGCAGAGTGAAACCTCCATTGGTACCTCTCTGTTTCTCTCTGTGAATAGCCTGTACAAGGCCAAAGACCACAGCGGCCAGGGTGGTCCTCCCACTGCGTCCATTCTTTCCTCTGTCTGCAATACCGTTGCTTGCCATCTGACGCCTTTTGGTGCTGATGAAGTACGTTCGGACACGTCCCTTTCTCTCACTGACGCCCTTGATGTATATCTCACCACGTAACTCTAGCATGAAGCCCCAGTCTGCTAGAATATTACGTGTGGTCTCAGGGACCTGAATCCTTCCACTGACTCCAGTACTGTCCATCCGGCTTGCCAAATTCACTGTCATGCCCCAGATATCATACTGGGGTTTGGTGGCACCGATGACCCCAGCAACAACAGGGCCATGGGCAATTCCTAATGGGTATATTGACGTTACTCATATTATATACTCATTGTTATTGTCACAAATTATAGGTAACTGTATATAGACTTCATAGTCAGAGTAGACGGCATATTTAAAGGGACACAAATTATTATTATTACTATTTTTTTGAACAAGGAAAGCATACAGGGTCTGTCAAGACCCAAAAAGCCTTTTGAAGCCACTCAATGCTAATTAATTTAGCTGAATTATTTCTTAAATCTAACAAACAAGGCTGTCAGCGACAGAAGTACAGTCTGATCAGTATGTTAATACAACCCATGTTGTTTATGGAAATGTATTATGATTGACACCCAGGTACACAATATTTACTTATATACCTTACAGTCTCATTTGCATCGGATTAAATATAGCATCTACTTTGACTGAGGTCTATTACACTAGCCATTACCAACACGCAGCTGGAAATTGTTTGAAGAATGTTTGTTGATCTCTCTCAGGGTCTCTTGCATAGCCAGAGCGAACAGAACCAACTCACTGAGATGATGTAGGTCATTCACAACATGAGACTGTCAGGATGAAGTACAGAACAATTATGATGCATAGACAGTTGGAAATTACAAATGTAAAATATAGCTGCAAGTAGCGATGACGGGCCCAAACCCCAGCACCACCGCCAACCCCCGGTAACTTCAGGGTAGCTATGCACGATAGGCAACATGCATTTAAAGCAGGTAAATGTAAATGTACTAGTATGTCAAAGTCATTTGAATATGCCACATTTACTGCAGCCAGCTGGTGCCACTATGACTGTGAACCACAAGAGTCACATCCATTACATCATTTAAATGTAGATAAACTGTATGTAACAGGATGTCATAGGTCATTAGCATTTGCATCTCAAAATGTTATGCTTCCAGACGTATTTATGTTAAGGTCATTTTATATTTTTATTAACCTAATAAATAAACAAATTATATAAAAATATATTGTCAGGGCACTACAAATGAACAGGTTATATGACTTTGTTTTGTTATTCAAATTGATATTATAAGATAAGGCCTGAGAAATGTCTTACCCTAATGCAGGCAACTGCAGACAGCAATGAAGGAGTTAAACTCTAAGCCATCAAGAGTGTAAAATAGACTCTTTCTCTCTCTTTCTTTCTTTCTTTCTCTCTCTCTCTCCCTCACACACATACACTTTGTCCAGCAGTCCAGATGTATTTATCTTAAATTATTTTTATATTTTTATTAACCTAATTATTAAACTAATTATATAGACATATGTTTTAAGTGCACTATAAATAAACTGATTCCATGCTTTCTTATTCTGTAATGCAGGCTAAACTGCTCAGCAATGAATGGGTTCAACTCTAAAACATCAAGAGTGTAAAACAGATACACACACAAACACAGGCAAAGTAAGATCTAAGGAACAGTTGTACCTGTTTACCATTCAGTTAATTCAGTTCAATACAAATGCAATATCTGATAAAAGTATTATGTCTGTACAGTTTTGTTAAATGTATATAATTAAGTAGGCTAATCATATGAATGGGGGGGGGGTCTTTCTGTTAGCATGTTTTACCTGTTTATCAGGTGATAAACCAGATGCGGCCATGTAGCAACTGCCAATGGTTTTGATTTTCTCAATGTCCAAAAAATATGATTCCTCCAACAACTTTTCCAGAGAGAACCAAAAACAATGAGGGCTTGTGTAAGACAGATGATAGATAAATATCAACAAAAAAAGTACAACCTTTCATTAAAGTCCTACCTCATCAAAGTCTGCAATGATCTCATTGAGCAGTCTGAGACACTCAACTCCCTCATGTTTGATCTCCTTCTGTTCATAGTAGTCATTAAAGCCAGCGATGGAGGCAAACATCACCCCCACCTCATCATAGGACTGAGAGTACAGCTCCTGAGAGGACAAAGACAACATAAAGCTTGGAATTTTATTTGGTTTTTGTAGTTGATTAGTTGTGCGTCATTATTGCTTATCCACCTTATTTTGCACAATTGTCTGTGAATGTGTGAGGTTTTCGAAAAATTAGTTGCAGGTTAGGGATCGACACAACCTCAAAACTGCTATGGATGTTAATGATACCTCAAACTGTGCAGGTTGTTGAGGTGTGATATTTCTAAGCTATTAGACTTACTGTTTTCACCTGACGGAGATCACCCTAGGATCATGGGAGCAAATTCTGCACAGGCAAGTGCCGTATATATGACTCTGATGTACCTGGTCATGTCTGTTCCTCTCTAGGAAGTGACGAGCAACATGTGCAGGCAGGATGTTATGCAGTAGACACTCATTGTGTTCCCTCAGGTCTCTCATCTCCTGCACTTCCTGCTGAGCTTGTAAACGCCATAGGAAGTCCAGCCGTGTTGTGGCCTCCCACTGAATCAGAATGAGATGGTACAGAATAAGGACATTAATTACATTTATGTTTTCCCATTCCCTGCCAGAAAATGACTACATGCTATAGAGAATATAATGCTTCAGAGCAATTTGTTGTCAAAACTGAACACTGAAACTAAAAAAAAAAAAAAAAAAACACTGAAAATGTCATACCCGTCGTCCATTGTAGAACACAGCTATGACAAACATTGCCATCAACAGAATTGAGACTCCCTTTCTTCTGAGGTAGTGGGACCTTGTAAGTATAAAATGCAAATAAACGTTAAGTGTATGAAAGTAGTTTTTAAAAGCATTTCTAAATAGTGTGTTAGAGATTTATCATAGACACGCACCTACTTAACTGTTTCTGCTCTGGTTGTTGTACATACAGCATGTGGAAGGACACTTCGATGAAGCAAGTATAGACGACCACCACCAACAACAGAATAGTCAACTTCAAGAGAGAGCTCAGCCTCAGGAACACAGCACAGGTCACCATAGAAACCACCCCACTCAGAATGAAGAACTGTATATATAAGTATGATAAGCATGAAATATAATAACAGGTAGGTGAAGTCTTGACAACAGAACTGTTTATATAGAAGTCACACCTCTGGATAGGCGCAGGCAGTAAGCGTCTTCTGGCTGGTCTGATATTCCTCTGTTTCACTGGTGTTTATTTCTCTTGTCTCAGTAGAGTTACACCATATCTGAATAAACACAAGATGAAAAATTACAATAAATGGAGCCAAAGTGTCATTGTAAATTTTATCCTCCAACAATTAAAACATACTATAGGGCTTTTCACACTTGAAATAGTTAACACTGAGTCATTCTAAACCCCGGGTAAACGGAATCCTGGGTTATCTTGCTTCATGTTTCACACTGCTCATAATTTACCCGGTGTTAACAATTAATCCTGGGTATTTATAAGATGACATTTCACATTGTACATTCCTAATCCTGGGTTAACGTTCTTATTTGCATATTTGTGGTGTCAGTGTCATTGATTGGATAAACGAAGCATGCAACCTGTTTATATAGACTGTACTATCGAGATTATACTGAATGGACATTTCAGACTATAAAGATAAGAATGAAACAGTCTCTTCTTCATTCAAATTATAGCGTTTTCTGTCAGCATTTGACATTTTCCCTCTCAAACGCTGAATTTACTGTTTATATACAGTGTGCAGTGTTTCCGTGACTGTCCAAAGCAGGCAAATTCGAGTAGGTGATTGGTTGTCTGTTGCCAAGTGTCTAGCTGTAACATTCTAACGTTGCATTGTTTCACACTCTACAGGTTTGGCACCGCAATGTGGGGTTAACGTTGCAAAAGCGGTGCTAACTCTGCTCCGTAGCAGGGTTTCATAAGCAGTGGGTGGCTTTTAACCCCTATTCATAAGCAGGGTTAAAAGCAGTGTTTAGAATGACGATAACCTGGGGTTAAGCGCAGTGTGAAAATCCCTTATGAGACCGTTAAAGTAATTTGACCTGGCAAGTAGTCATTTAGCACACTTTTATCCAAAGCAACTTAACAAAATACAAAGTGAGCAGGGTTGTTCAAGGGTTGTGTCTAGATAACCCCTTCCAAAACATCTTGCGAGATTCACATTCGACATTCATACACAGTTTATTTAAAATCCCGCAGTAATCCTAATCTCTAACCCTAACCTTGTTAGGAGCACATGCAAATCCCATGAGAGTTTCACAGAACAATGTTTACCATCTCAAAACAACCTTGGTCAAGGACTCGATGCTTGAATCAGCCAACCATCAGTTACCAGCCCTGAGCTTTACCCACTATGCCACACCATCCAAAAAAAAAAAACCTACACGTTATGTTTAAGTATTGCTCTAGAGGCAAATTAATGACATTTACTACCTAAAATGCCATCATAACCAATCACAGAATTCAAAATTGAGTTTTTTAAAATTGCACAAAAAATAAATTCATGCAAGTCTCACCATGTCAAAGAGGGCCATGCCAAAGTTGATGGATATAGCTGTGACAGTGAGAATGTTCCGCATACTGTTGTTTTCATGGATCCAGCAGCAGAACTGCTGAAGGCTACCAGGAGAATGTTTGAACTCTTCAGCCAGGACTATCACAAGCAATAATAGATATCCCAGCAAGAACAGACAAAACTGTAATGCTGTCCAGTGATACAACCTGCAGATAAGACAATGAAGACAGTGGAGAATGAAGGCGAAGTTTAACACATAAGCTCTATGTAAAAATGTAATCTTATTCACGTGATAAACATCAGTTGACTAGACTCTTTACCTGGGTACAGGGATGAGGGCTTGGACAGTCATGAGGAGAAGAAACATGATGAAGGAGCATACTAAATTGGTCTTAAACATCTCATCCCTCACCTGTGAGAACTGAACCAAGGGGCAAAATATAAACAGTCAGTTTTTGTAACTTCATGTTTTATGATCAATCAGATTGCTAAACGATTTTCAAGATGGTCTTTTCATGATCTAGACCAGGGGTCTTCAACTCCGGACCTCGAGATCCACTTTCCTGCAGAGTTTAGCTCCAACCCTAATCAAACACACCTGAACAAGCTAATCAAGGTCTTCAGGTATACTCCAAAGTTGCAGGTTGGAGCTAAACTCTGCAGGAAAATTGATCTTGAGGTCTGGAGTTGAGGACCCCTGATCTAGACTATCCAAACCAGTGTTGTTGTAGTTCGAGTCAAGACAGAAACCAGGTCATGTCTGAGTCAAGTTCACATGCTCCTGAGTTTGTGACCAGACTCAGTCTTCAGTCCAAGACAATATTTTTTTTCACATATCACATCACATCCTGCCCCTTGTACCTTCTCCTCAATGTGTGTATCCTTAAACACCAATGTGGCTGGAGTGATGTGCTCCTGACGCATGCGCTCACTGCTGCGGAGATCAACTGCATGCTCTATCCGTTTGTTGATCTCCTTGGACGTGGATCTGCCCACTGAGGATGTAGGAAGTTGTGTGTAAGAGCCATTGGAGAAGGAGGCCAAGATCTGCAAGGTTAAAATTCACCAGACAGATAAACCCATTATACAAGAATTGTAAATCATCTTCAGTGTTTTTCTTTGTTTTACTGATAGAGAGCCATACACAGTTAATATCAATGATGTTACATGGAACCTCTTTGTTCCAAGGACGGGTTTTTGGATGATCTGCTTTAATTTCATCTAGGTCCTCTTCCTTGTGGCAGATAAGGAAAGTGTCAATTTTGTGTTTTCGCAGGAACTCATTGCGTTCATATCCACGCCCGTCCTCTATTTGGTAGTTCCCATCCAAGCAGTCCAGAGTAGCGCGTGAAATGTGAATGCGTCTATTGATAAAGTAGACAGTCAGAAGAGAGTGTTAAACACAGAAGCAGTTCCTTGTAAGTGAAACTGTTCAAACATTAGTAACTAGTCTGTTTTAAGTCTTGGAGCAAAGATTGAGGTAATGTAAGATTGGAATGTCTACCCCCTGTATAAAGTTTTGGTCACTCACCCAGGGATCCCCCCTGCTTCAAGCATGTTGGCAATGCCTACATCCCAGGACCACACATCAAATTGCCATTTTTGTAGACCAAGAACCCCACAAAGAACAGAGCCAGAGTGGATCCCAATCCGCATATCCATGTCAAAGTTCAGTTGTCTCTTCCTTATAGATCTAAGAATATACAGATATAAATCCTTGATGCCTGTACAAATAAGCTCAGAAGGAGAGTAAACTAAAATTAGTTTAAGTCACAAATATATGTAGAGCCATTGATTCAGCTTTCCAGAATTAGGCAACCAAAATGATGTTCACCTTATCCAGCGTTACAGTTGTTCATGGCATGCACTTCGATCATCTAAAGCACAATATTTCCAACTCTACAGAAACTCTCAGAACATGGTTATACAGGGAATAGCACTGTGTTGTACCGTATAGTGCTGATCATAGCTAGTCCCATCTCCACACAGCAGCGGGCATGCGCTCGCTGAGGCTCTGGTACTCCAGACACACAGTAGTAACAGTCCCCTAAGATTTTTATTCTCAAGCAGTCATATTCCTAAAAAGACACACATTGGAAATATCAACCGAAGACGTCTTAGATGAGTTTTAAAATGCACTATAGTGTTTTGTCAGTGATTTTAAATCAGTCAGATATGAGTGAGTGAAGTGACCTGTAGCCAAGTACGGTGTCTCATACTCGGAAATTGTGCTCTGCATTTCACCCATCCAAGTGCACAGAGCAGTGAGTATTGAACACACACCCGGAGCAGTGGGCAGCCTTTTTTCCTTTTTTTTCTTTTTTTTTGCTGCAGCACCCAAGGAGCAATTGGGGGTTAGGTGCCTTGCTCAAGGGCACCTCAGTTGTGGCTGTTTATTCACTTCCCCCACTTACATTTCCTGCTGGTACTGAGACTCGAACCCACAACCTCCAGGTTACAAGTCCCAATTCTCTAACCATTAGGATACAACTGCCCACAAATTAAGACACTCTATTGGAAGCTCTAAAATCCCAACTTCAGAAAATCATGTAAAATCTGAAAGCTTACCTCAGCTAGCCGGTCAAATTGTCCAAAGAGCTCATTGAGTAAGCGCACTAACTCCTGAGCGGACATGTTCATGGATAATAGTGTGAAGCCCTTTATATCAGCAAAGAGGATACTGTGAAGGAAAGATAATAAGTTAGGTAATGATAAAGATTAAGTGGTGACAGTGAAAAATTAGTAATATTTTTTAGTTCAGTAATGAATTGCATCTTTTCATGAGGACCAAACTGCAAATTACATTTCCAGTGACATTAGGGTGTTAAAGACAACATAGACATTACATTCTTTAGGTGATCCAAATGTTTGTTTGTTTTTTAGTAAATTCAAATGATCTTCTCTAGAAAATAATATTTCATTAGGAATGGAATGGTCATATTCTATTTATCCTGTATAACTTATTGCTGAAACATGTTCCGTTAGAGGCTATGAGATACCTGACATCTTTGTACTGATGGATATATATTTTGTGAAATTGCTGAGGATCAAGGTCATCATCCATAGAAGTCATATCAGCAATCATCTCCAAGGCAACAAAGCGGGGTAGGATCGACAGTACCAAACGCTCCTGTGGTGGGAACAAAAGCTGACCTCAGATATTCTCAATGAACCAACTTTTGAGACGTATACTAGATGTGTTCTTCCAATCGTTCATATTAACGCTAATTTGTTACCATTACTGGACAAAAGATACTGGAATCTCATACAGACTTTAATTTCTCTTGCCTGTCTCTGGTTTTCCGTTTCTAGTTTCATGCGGCCTTCGATGCAGCGGCGTGTCTCAAGAAAGGCTTGTCTCTGGGACCGGTCAGTCAGGTAATGGATGAACAGACCCGCCACGTTCATGCATGTGTATAGTAAAGCCTTGGCGAGAATCTAAAGATAAAGAGGCCAATTGAGAACCGGTCTCTTAGAAAGGAAAAGGAAATGACTGTACCTGGGAGAACTAGAGCTAGATTGATAAATAATTTGTTTAGTTAGACAAGCAACTCATACATCCATCACCATATACACCTGTCACTGACTCATCCATATATATATATATATACCATCTATCCATTCATGATCCATCTCTACCTTTCTTAGTAGTCCCACTTCACTGAGGTTACGTATGGTCTCTGCAATAAGGTGCAATATGGAGGTGAGTGTGCCAGCTCCGATAGCCCAGAGCAGTGACAGTGGCAGCAGAGTGTATGTGGCAAACAGGGTGAACAGAACATACCAGGATTGGTCTCTTTCCAATCCATATGCCAACCCACCCAATATCTGAGCAGTCTGTGACAGCCAGCTAGCCATACCAGCGTAATGCAACCATCTTGGGGAATGTGAGCGTTTACAGGTAAGTACCAAAACACACAGGGCAGTTGCACAGGCCATGAAGAACCCTGTAAACCAGCCCAGCAGTATGTCCGAACCGTCCGGTGCCAGGGCCAGGTAGAGCAAAAGTAGGTGCAGTTTAGCAGCTGCATCAATAATGTTTGTGACAACTAATGAGGTTCTTCTAGTGTGTGAGGAATGGCGCTGGTAGAGTTTCTCGAGATCTTTGGATTTGAAGATGTGTCTCAATGTTGGCACATACACCCCATGGATGATGTGGCCCCAGTGCACAAAAAAGTCAGCATCACAGACGTAGTCCGCAGAGGCTCCAGTCTGCGTACTAGATGAACTGCCGCGTTCCCCGAAAAAGGATGGATGAACTCTGGCAACCGAGGAACGCCGTTTAGTCATTCCCCGTGATGCTTTGTTGCGTATCTGTTGGTTGATTTCCTCAATATAGGCATCAGTGACATGAATCTTCTGGGCCGGCTCCATGCCGAACTGCTGCCTCAGCCCCCGTTGGCTGATGATGTGTTTTACAGCGTTCTGCCACAGCAGTTGTTTGCGCCGTACACCTGGTGACATTGGAGTGTGTATGCAGGATGGTGGCTGCATCTTGTGAATGTCAGTCGTGTCACTGAATGTTACCATGACAACCACAGGCTTATCTTGCCACCATTACCCACGAGATAGGAACTCGCTGAATCTCCTTCTCAGAGAGGAGTTTAGGTGGCCCATTCAGGGTCATCCGCATCTGAAAATAGAAAAAAAAAAAAAAAAAAAGGAAATTACAGCACTTAATATGTATTTTCTCTAAAGCCATAAGCAAATTCTTGTTGCTTTACTTGTTGCTAACTGCATTAGTTTAATGTATTCTACAGGTGTACAGGTAACAACATTTTACTGCATTGTTGACACATCAGGCTGATTAACTGGACCTGTGATGTCACCCTATGCTCTAAAAGAGGCTGCCAGATTTAGTACTGAGCTCCGTAATACTGTTAGCTGCTATAAACAATCCCTTTCCTTTTGGCTCTATCGCACTGTACACAACCCATCCCACACCTGTGATCCAAACTTAAACCAAAACTTACTCAGAAAGCATAGATCAGTTTACAGATTTCAGATGTAAACAGAAGTGATCAATGCAAGAGATCTTTGATGCAATCATTACCACAATGTACAATAGTGTAAATGTTGTTTCTGAAACTAGATAATAAATTAAAAAGCAAAATTTTTTTTCTGTAATTCTGTATAAATAAACATTTATATTTTTTTTACACTGATATAGAAACTGACTGGAAAATATAACCTACACATTAGGATTTTTTCTGTAAAATATATAAATATACAAAAAAGATTATTTATACATATGATGTGTATGTTATTTTATTATTATATAATTATTTAAACATATAAATAATGTTAATGTATATTTATACATCAAAATAGAAATATATATACATCCAACATTTCCCATAATTTTTTATGTATCAATCGCATTGGAAATAATTAATTTGCTTACCTGTGAAGTAATAAACTTCCCAACACTTCTTTGTACATTTTGCTGCTCTTTGAAAAATCCACTTCTTCATCTCCATCAAAGAGTCGTTCCTTTGATTCTCTTCATCCTAGATATTGTTGTTATGCACAGCATTCTTTTCAAAATGCAGGTAAAGAAAGACATAGGCGAAATATCTACGCAATCTATATACCAACTTGGTGAAGAAAAAGCACAACACGTTTTTCCAATTCACTGAGCTGAGAAGCGATCAACAGATTGCCACGCCGAAAGCGAGACGGAAGCTCAAGTTTCCCAAATAGGATTACTTACTCAGCACTCATGCCCTGGTTACTCAAAGCATCCATCACTGACATCACATGATGCACAGTAGAGAAAACCTGAACTAACAAGAGCCCTTCAGGGTCAAAGTTCAGTACCTTAACACTTCTGGGAGATTTCTGTCAATAGATCTCTCATGAAATAAGATAAAAGGGTAAACAAAGTAAATGCAAAGAATACAAAATACGTGCATACAGGATGAAAATCCATGTAAAAGATACAATACAATTTGACACGACGTTTATTTTTAAAATAATAGAGGTAAGGCAGAGGAGTAAAAGATATCAAAAGAAAGTATCTGATTGGCTGAACTGAGCTAAGCAGGTCAGTAGGATCAGTTAATGTTGGCTGTAAGCTGGATAAAGTGCTTGAGACAGAATTTACTAATTGTGCACTACAAGACTTCAGACAGTGACCTGATGAGGAGCAAGTCTTCGCAAGGCAAAATCAGGAAATACCAAACAATGCAAACTAAAAGGTAGTGACTCATTGTCAACTAGCACAACACTTGCTCCCTTACTGTTGCTGTACCAGGATACAGTAATGGTTTCAATTGCTGATTCATGACACATGATGTACCACTGTATCATTTACTTATACATGTATACTTAGATACATACCATGATACTGTACATGTTCAAAACACCACAATCAATTACAATAGTACTACCTACTCTTTTATGCAAACCCTTCAGTGTAATCATATATAGATGAACGAGTTTGTCCATAACCATAGTTCTGAAATAAATAAGTGCACATTCTTGATCACATACTTCCTGAAGAAAACATGAATGGTACTTGCCTGCGCTAAACTTGCTGCCAAGACATTAGCGGTTTGTGGGTAGTTGCTACAAGGATGTTGCTAGGTGGTGGCTAGGGTGTTCTGGTTGTTCATTCACTATGTTAAAATGGTCTGATCGCTTAGAAAATAAGTTTAATACTTAAGGTTGGGGATTTCAACAAACACCTAAACCTAAGCAAGTAAGGCAATGTTAGTGAGGAAAAAGACACCAGACAGAGAAACATGGGTAGACTTATTGAACACGTTGACCATATGGTCACCATGGATGTAGGCCTACTGTCATAGTTAATACAGTTACAGAGCCACAGTCTTTATCTACAAAATACTGCATCACATTAATGGAAATGAAAAGTAAAAAAAAAAAAAAAGAGTGCTTATCATTCAGCTTCATTACTGGGAGAGGATGAGATTTTACTGTGGACTGTGGTGTATGGTGGGCTCTAGAGGGACTTAATCAGCATTAGCAATGGTAGCTTGGCTCTAATGGGATTCCCAGAGCTCACTAATCAGTTAATACACACATGATTCAATCCAGTCCTCCTTAAACAGCAGCAGATCTATCCTGAGCCTTATACGTGCTGCCAGGCACTCAGCTAAGGCTTCAAAACTGCTATTTCTGATCCTGGCCAAACCCCATCGAGTTAAACTTAGCAGTTACTTTTTTTGTGAACAAGGAGGTAAAACCACGTTTTGGCAAACTAGTGTAACAGAGGCCAGCTAGTAAAGAGATGTGCAGGTAAAACCTCACTCTTAGGCGTTAGCGACTGAGGCTGTGGTTTTTAGCGTCCTTGTTATCGTGCCCCCTCTCAAGCTGGAAACGCCAGTTCGGATCCCGCTTGAAGCGGTGTGAGTAGAACTAAAGGGATTACACTTGCCAAATGAATTATGCAAAAAGTTGACTAGAAGTGCACCTTACTGATGATGATGATGGATTTTTAATCATTTGAAAACTGCTCCATTTATCAAAGTGGCATCCATTTATGACTTTTTAAAATAATATGTGACAAGTTATCAAACAGCAGTGGATCCATTTTTGCCTGCCATTAAGTGTACACTAAACAGAGAATATGAGGTAGATTAGAGACAGGGATAATGTCCCCCAACCCTTAAAAGAAATCCACATTGTGACTGTCTCTGAACGTTACTAGGTGACAGGTTACCTCGCTAGAAATTTTACGTTCCCAGAACATTCTCAGAATGTCCCCACTGGTGTTAAGGACGTTGTCTAGTAACGTTCCCAGTAGGCCTACGTTCCAAGGCGGTCACGATGTGGAGTTCTTTTAAGGGTTGGGGGACAATATTTGGTGGACCTTCAGGGAACATTCAGGACGTTCTGGGAATGTTTAGGGGACGATTAATATAGGATGTTCTGTTAACTTCCCAAATGTCCTCTTTGTAATGTTCTCGTGCGACCATAAAATAACCAAAATAGAACGTCCCCCTAAACTCGTATCGGGAACGTTATTAAATGACCAACAGAGGACCGTGTGGGAGCATTCTGTTAATGTCCCAAATGTCCTCTTTGTAACACTGTTTTTTTTACCATAAAATAACCAAAATGGAACGTCCCCCTAAAGTCATATAAGGAACCTTGAACTGCAGCACTTTCATTACCAAAAGAGGATGTTTTTGGAACGTCTTTAATGTTCTGTAAAGGTTCAGAATTGTTTTATAGAAAATAATAAAGTTTGCTACAACAAAATTAAAGCGTTTTCTTTAGATGGGCTCTTGATTCTTGATATTTTAATGTTAGATTTTTTCTGGCTGCTTTAACTGTGTTTCTAAAACATGTTTGTTACAGCAAAAATTACATGAGAAGTTCTGATCAGATGAATTTGGTTATTTAATGATGATGATTTAATCATCATGGAGTGTCCTGATTCACTGATCCTCTCCAGAGACCAAACTCTGAGTGTGTTAACCATTAGTTTTGCATTAATTAAAGGTTCATTTATTCTTTTTTTTACGAGTTTTATTTTATTTTTTTTTAATTTATAATACAGACAGAGTTTTGAGCAGTGTCTTTTAGACTCACACAGGCATCATGAATCAGCGTGTGAACCTCAACAATGGTGACAATAAACAAAAATCTTTTTTGTGACTTTAGTAGCTTGTTTTGTGATGCTCAGAACTGATCTGTTTATCTGAAAATTTTGTCACCATTGTTGAGGTTCATACGCAGAATCTGTCTGTGTGAGTAATTTCTGCACAATGATAAAAACTTTTAAAACATCAAAACAGGACAAGGATTTTATGTATCATCATAAGGCTACAACAACATGAGAGGAATACAATATTCAGAGATCAGTCAATAAGACCACTGTATTATGAAATCATCAACAATAAGCAACCAAATCCATTTGAACTAAAGCAAGTGCTTACCTCCGTAACGGTGACATTTATCAATTTTAAATAAAAAACATAAACACCTTATTAAGAAGTTTTGTATGAAAGAAATAAAGTCAGAGTGGTTTGTAATAAGTGAAGATGCTGAGATCTAGAGAGATCTGTTAGTGTTTAATGTTCTGTTTCTGTTATCTGAGTTTTGTGAGGTTACCATTGTGCTGGAGAGTAGAGCCTGTGCTTCAGTCAGTGATGAGCTGAGAAACACTGATGTTCTGCTGCATGTTGTTTTATTTAAAAGCTGCAGTAAGTGTGTAGTTGTTGATGCAGTGTTTCATAGGTTTCATAATAATAATCCAGGAAATACCTGTAAAGAGTTTTTTTTTTTTTTGTAAGACACTTTTGTTAGTCAGTTTAGCTCTGATTTTCAATTCAATTTTTTGATAAGGGCAGCAGGGATGTTCTAAGAACGTTTCCAAATACAATAAGGTTCCCGAAACGTTCAAACAACGTCCTGAATGTTTTGTGAATGCCCGCCAAATAACGTCCCCCAACCCTTAAAAGAGCACCACATCGTGAACGTTTCTTAACGTACTGGGAAAGTTACTAGTATACTAGACAATATTTGGTGGACCTTCAGGGAACTTTCAGGACATTCTGGGAATGGTTAGGGGACGATTAATATAGGATGTTCTGTTAACTTCCCAAATGTCCTCTTTGTAATGTTCTCGTGCGACCATAAAAACTAAACTCGTATCGGGAATGTTATTAAATGACCAACAGAGGACCGTGTGGGAACGTTCTGTTAATGTCCCAAATGTCCTCTTTGTAACGTTGTTTTTTGACCATAAAATAACCAAAATGGAACGTCCCCCTAAAGTCATATAAGGAACCTTGAACTGCAGCACTTTCATTACCAAAAGAGGATGATTTTGGAACGTCTTTAATGTTCTGTAAAGGTTCAGAATTTTCGTCACCTTTAGACTACTTTTAGGCAACGTTGTGCAAGGACATGAGAACATCACCTTCTATGTGGGTGTTTTATAGAAAATAATAAAGTATGAAGTCACCGTTATGGAGGTGAGCGTTTTCTTTAAATGGGCTCTTGATTCTTGATATTTTAATGTTAGATTTTTTCTGGCTCCTTTAACTGTGTTTCTAAAACATGTTTGTTACAGCAAAAATTACATGAGAAGTTCTGATCAGATGAATTTGGTTATTTAATGATGATGATTTAATCATCATGGAGTGTCCTGATTCACTGATCCTCTCCAGAGACCAAACTCTGAGTGTGTTAACCGTTAGTTTTGCATTAATTAAAGGTTCATTAATTTTTTTTTTTTACGAGTTTTATTTATTTTTTTAAATTTATAATAGAGAGAGTTTTGAGCAGTGTCTTTTAGACTCACACAGGCATCATGAATCAGCGTGTGAACCTCAACAACGGTGACAATAAACAAAAATCTTTTTTGTGACTTTAGTAGCTTGTTTTGTGATGCTCAGAACTGATCTGTTTATCTGAAAATTTTGTCACCATTGTTGAGGTTCATACAGAATCTGTCTGTGCGAGTAATTTCTACGCAATGATAAAAACTTTTAAACTATCAAAACAGGACAAGGATTTTATGTATTATCATAGGGCCACAACAACATGAAAGGAATTCAATATTCAGAGATCAGTCAATAAGGCCACTGTATGATAAAATCATCAACAATAAACAACCAAATTTATTTGATCAAATTTGTTTTTTTTTCTCACAATTTTTTTTGTAACAAATGTAATTTAGAAACACACAGTTACAACAAGTGGAGAAAAATTAGAGTTAAAACTTTAAGGGTCAGGAGCCCAACTAAAGCAAGCGCTTACCTCCGTAACGGTGACATTTATCAATTTTAAATAAAAAACATAAACACCTTATTAAGAAGTTTTGTATGAAAGAAATAAAGTCAGAGTGGTTTGTAATAAGTGAAGATGCTGAGATCTAGAGAGATCTGTTAGTGTTTAATGTTCTGTTTCTGTTATCTGAGTTTTGTGAGGTTACCATTGTGCTGGAGAGTAGAGCCAGTGCTTCAGTCAGTGATGAGCTGAGAAACACTGATGTTTTGCTGCGTGTTGCTTTATTTAAAGGTTGTAGTAACTGTGTAGTTGTTGATGCAGTGATATAGTAGTTACATTAGCTCATGCATGTGCTGTTGTCAGCTAATAACTTACTGCAAGAGATTTGCATTTTACAGAAAAGCATCATAATAATAATCCAAGAAATACCTGTAAAGAGTTTTTTTTTTTTTTGTAAGACACTTTTGTTAGTCAGTTTAGCTCTGATTTTCAATTCAATTTTTTGATAAAGGCAGCAGGGATGTTCTGAGAACGTTTCTAAATAAAATAAGGTTCCTGAAACGTTCAAACAACGTCCTGAATGTTTTGTGAATGCCCGCCAAATAACGTCCCCCAACCCTTAAAAGAACACCACATCGTGAACGTTTCTTAACGTACTGGGAAAGTTACTAGTATACTAGACAATATTTGGTGGACCTTCAGGGAACATTCAGGACGTTCTGGGAATGTTTAGGGGACGATTAATATAGGATGTTCTGTTAACTTCCCAAATGTCCTCTTTGTAATGTTCTCGTGCGACCATAAAAACTAAACTCGTATCGGGAATGTTATTAAATGACCAACAGAGGACCGTGTGGGAACGTTCTGTTAATGTCCCAAATGTCCTCTTTGTAACGTTGTTTTTTGACCATAAAATAACCAAAATGGAACGTCCCCCTAAAGTCATATAAGGAACCTTGAACTGCAGCACTTTCATTACCAAAAGAGGATGATTTTGGAACGTCTTTAATGTTCTGTAAAGGTTCAGAATTTTCGTCACCTTTAGACAACTTTTAGGCAACGTTGTGCAAGGACATGAGAACATCACCTTCTATGTGGGTGTTTTATAGAAAATAATAAAGTATGAAGTCACCGTTATGGAGGTGAGCGTTTTCTTTAAATGGGCTCTTGATTCTTGATATTTTAATGTTAGATTTTTTCTGGCTCCTTTAACTGTGTTTCTAAAACATGTTTGTTACAGCAAAAATTACGTGAGAAGTTCTGATCAGATGAATTTGGTTATTTAATGATGATGATTTAATCATCATGGAGTGTCCTGATTCACTGATCCTCTCCAGAGACCAAACTCTGAGTGTGTTAACCGTTAGTTTTGCATTAATTGAAGGTTAGTTTTTTCTTCTTTTTTTTTTACGAGTTTTAATTATTTTTTTTAAATTTATAATACAGAGAGAGTTTTAAGCAGTGTCTTTTAGACTCACACAGGCATCATGAATCAGCGTGTGAACCTCAACAATGGTGACAATAAACAAAAATCTTTTTTGTGACTTTAGTAGCTTGTTTTGTGATGCTCAGAACTGATCTGTTTATCTGAAAATTTTGTCACCATTGTTGAGGTTCATACGCAGAATCTGTCTGTGCGAGTAATTTCTACGCAATGATAAAAACTTTTAAAATATCAAAACAGAACAAGGATTTTATGGATTATCATAGGGCTACAACAACATGAAAGGAATACAATATTTAAAGATCAGTCAATAAGGCCACTGTATGATGAAATCATCAACAATAAGCAACCAAATCCATTTGATCAGATTTGGGTTTTTTTCCTCATAACTTTTTTTTTGTAACAAATGCAATTTAGAAAAACACAGTTACAACAACTGGAGTAAAATTAAAGTAAAAATGTCAAGGGTCAGGAGCCCAACTAAAGCAAGCGCTTACCTCCGTAACGGTGACATTTATCAATTTTAAATAAAAAACATAAACACCTTATTAAGAAGTTTTGTATGAAAGAAATAAAGTCAGAGTGGTTTGTAATAAGTGAAGATGCTGAGATCTAGAGAGATCTGTTAGTGTTTAATGTTCTGTTTCTGTTATCTGAGTTTTGTGAGGTTACCATTGTGCTGGAGAGTAGAGCCAGTGCTTCAGTCAGTGATGAGCTGAGAAACACTGATGTTTTGCTGCATGTTGCTTTATTTAAAGGTTGTAGTAACTGTGTAGTTGTTGATGCAGTGATATAGTAGTTACATTAGCTCATGCATGTGCTGTTGTCAGCTAATAACTTACTGCAAGAGATTTGCATTTTACAGAAAAGGTTTCATAATAATAATCCAAGAAATACCTGTAAAGAGTTTTTTTTATTGTAAGACACTTTTGAACAGCCACTTTTGTTAGTTAGTTTAGCTCTGATTTTCAATTTAATTTTTTGATAAGGGCAGCAGGGATGTTCTGAGAACATTTCCAAATAAAACGGTTCCCGAAACGTTCAGACAACGTTCTGAATGTTTTGTGAATGCCCGCCAAATAACGTCCCCCAACCCTTAAAAGAACACCACATCGTGAACGTTTCTTAATGTACTGGGAAAGTTACTAGGAAACGTACTTAACACCAGTGGGGACGTTCTGAGAATGTTCTGGGAATGTAACATTTCTAGCGGGGTAAAACATGGCAAGCATTATTTCATGGTGGAATGTATCTTAATGTATATTAACTGAGTGCATGATTCGTGGACACAGCTGACTGGTATACTACAGACAGAAATATACAGTAAGAAAGAAGATAACATACTAAAGTAGCAGAGAGGTTAAATTGGGTGAGGGTGATTTAAAGGTTAGGTTAGGTTATTAGCTCTTCTAAAAACACCCATAAAGAAAGTGGCTCCTGGCCAGTGTAAACACACACACACAAAATCATTTAGAAACATTATGTTTCAGCAGCATAATGTCATGATGTTATTGTTCCGATTGAATATTGAATTTAATTGGTTAATCTTAATTTAACTAAAGTGTTAACAGTTTGAAACATATATAGTAATGATATTTATTTAATTTAGATTCAAATCTAAATGTTTCTAATCTTGATTAAGAAAAATAGACTGAGAATGTGCCTGCATTACCTGCAAACTTTTGATGGTCAAACCTTGCCCAGCACCACTTGCATGACATGCTGCCATCAAGTGGTTGTATCAGCTGTGCTTCACAATGCATTACTGCTCACGTGCCTGCCTGACATCACTTAAGAGAGTATCTTCATTATCATATGGCTTCATCTGTAGCTTCAGTGCAATTAAAAGCCTTTCCCAATGATTCCAGGAACCTAAAGAGACATTTCTCAGAAAAGTAAAAAAACAACTAAATAGAAACTGGTACTTCAATGAATAATGAAATATAGTGTTTAGCTAATAATTTTAATTTACATTATTATTGTTATTAATAATTAAAAAAAAAAAAACTGACACTTCAATGCATGATAAATTCATATAGACGTGTTCAGTTACTCATTTTAATTCACATTATTATTGTTATTAATAATAAAAAATAGAACAGCAAACAACGCTTCAGTGCATGATGAATTAATTTGGTTTATCTAATAAATGTCAAAAAACTATTACTATTATTAAAATTACTTAATGCATGATGAATTAATCTGGAAGGGTTGAGTTCCTCTATGCAGCTTTCCTGTAATAGTGCAGCTCTCAGAGGAAGTGTGCGAGTCTGAATCACTGTGTGGAGGCAGTGAATTCGAGTCACTTATGTTTATTTTGGCTCGTTGACGGAACATGAGAGGAGCTTTATGTTCTACCAGACTATGCAGCTGAAAACAAGCGGTGAGGAAATAAAAAAAATATGAGATTAAGGTTTTTATATATATAGAAAATATATATTATGAAAGTGTTAATATGTCAAACGAGCATGTTCAAAAATGTTTGTTTTTTTTGTAATAAGTGTACATATTACACAACCTGTCTGGACAGTTAATTTCTTAAGATGTTCCTCACATTATTTGAGGATTGTAAAGTCAGTTTATTAACTGAATGAAAAGAAAAACGCTGTTAAAACGTGGTTAATTACTAAAATATTTACATTCGTGTTTTGTTAGAAATCGCTCACAATAACAGACTGGAAAGCTACAAGAAAAACATTTTTCACAAAAAATGGACTGATATCATAAAACCCACAAACATGTTGTTAATTGTACCCAAATGTAAGCGGTATTCAAGTACAGCGGGATCTGTTTTGAATCTCATCTATGTGCTCTAGCGGTAGGCCCCACACCAGCCTGCGGCTTTCCTACTGTGAGTGAACGGAAAGTAGCGTCCTTGTTTGGCGTGAAGTCCGGCTTTGGACTGCTGGACGCCGGTGCGTCGCAGTAACTGGTTGAGTGCAAGAGCGACATCTGGCGTAACTTGGAAGACATCATGACCGGTATGAGCTTGATTCTACATTATCCAAAGTTCAATGCATGTGAAGTACATACATACAGATAACATTTTGAATCGCATAATGGAATTTATATAACTAAATGAATCCCTACAAAAATTCACCATGGTAAACTAGTCACTATAGTATTTATAGTTACTATAACCTAATTGGAAACTGGTTACAGCATTTTTCACCCAAAAATGAAATTTCTGTCATTAATTACTCACCCTCATGTCGTTCCAAACCCGCGAAACCTTCGTTCTTTATCGGAACACAAATTAAGATATTTTTGATGAAATCCGAGATTTTTTGTCTCCCATAGAAAGCAATGAAATGACCACATTCAAGGTCCAGTGAAGTAGTAAAGACATCATTACAATAGTCATGTTATGACGCAACGAGAATACTTTTTGTGTGCAAAAACAAAACAAGAATAACGACTTTATTCAACAATTTTTCTCTACCCTGTCAGTCTTTTACGCAGTTGACACAGTGCAGAGCTTCTGTGTTTACATCCGAAAGTGAGTTTTTTGTTTTTGCACACTAAAAGTATTCTCGTCACTTCATAACATTAAGGTTAAACCACAGTAGTCACATTGACTATTCTAACAATGTCTATACTACTTTTCTGGACCTTGAATGTGGTCATTTCGTTGCTTTCTATGGGAGATAAAAAGCCTCTCGGATTTCATCAAAAATATCTTAATTTGTGTTCTAAAGATGAACGAAGGACTTACAGGTTTGGAACGGGTGAGTGAGGGTGAGTACTTAATGACAGAAATTTCATTTTTGGGTGAACTAACCCTTTAAGGGTGAATATTTGGTTTTGTTGAATTTGGCTGTGCTGTTGGAGAGGTTTTGCAGGTATAAAACATCTTTATTCAGGAGTTCTTCAAAACACTTTTAATTAGCTGGTTGGCATGTAGAGTATGTAATACAATTGTGTTTAATTGTCCACAGTGTGTCTGGTGGAAACATTTATGGCCAGTTTCCCAGAAATGAGAAATGTCTGTGCATAAACACCACATCTTTGTCAATGAGTGTTTTAGCAGATCTTTAAAGTTGGCATGAATAGAAATTCACCCTATCTATTTTCTAAATGCATCTCAAGGATCTTATTGTGAACAGTTCATCCATGCTTATGTTTATGTTTTGCATTTGGCCGAAAAAGTTCCACACGCAGATTTAGCTCATGTTGGTCATGCAGATTTGCTGTGATGAGCAACAGAAAGCTGCATGGAAAGTGTGAGCAGTGCTTTATACATCATTATGCTGTTAACAGAGGAAAATTGACCTTTTTTGCCAGCAAAATTTTGCCAAAATATTATACATTTACATTGTCATTTAGCAGACGCTTTTCTCCAAAGCGACTTACAAATGAGAATAGTAGAAGCATCCAGTCATTTAGTTTGCATAAACCCGCCCCTTTCTTACAATCGACTGCAAGATTGCATTCGGATCTGCCACCATCCAATCAACAACTGATTGATTGAATCACGTCCCCACCCTAGCAGACCTAGATTTTTTTTTTCTTATTTGATAATCTGTTTGGATGTACACCACAATACTTAATAAGATCTTTTGCTACTTCCATCACATTATGACTTTATGGATTCTGCAAACTTTTTTGTTCTTTTGTTCAGATTATGAGAGTATTAATACACCCGCTGTTAGTAGTAACCAGAAGCATTTGTAAATTATAGTCATTTCCATTCTGCAGAAGACTCTGGAGATTTGTTTTTTGAATGTTTCTGCTGGTGCAGATTTCTTTTGGGCCTACTTGTAGTCTTGTTTGCAAGGACAGTTCTCGGATTTGGCCAGTGTCTCTTTAACTCTCTCTCTCTTTCTCTCTCGTTCTCATTAATAAACATCTCACTGACACAATGAGTTCCACTATTCCTCCTCCGTCATTGTCTCAATAAACTCCAGAGAGAAAAAGAGTGTGGGAGTTTGTCGGACCGAGACGCTGTCAGTGTCAAGGCTAGTGAGACAAGGCACAGGAATCTGCCCAGCGTTGAAGGAATGCCGTGAGCTGAACACCCTGTTAAAACTCAGTGATTATCTTTAAAAAGAAAGACCAGAGGAAGTGCAAGAACAAGATGCTTCACAGAGGATTTAGTTTGCTTGCTTGTTTTTTGTAAAAATCTAAATTTTGAAGGATTTAAGAATATTATTTCAGTAGTGTTTGGTGGGAGCTTTTTAGAGAGTTTCTAATTTGTTTGATTTAACTTTGAGTATTGGATCAACAAGTTAGTTTGCTAATTTGCTTTGTGCATTTTGTACTTTAGTACATTAGAGGATAATGTGAGTTGCAAGACAACAGGCTGCTCTTTTCTATGTTTATTGATTATTTTTATTTGTTAGTTTGTTTAGATAACCAAGGGGTTATCTAAATAAATATTTTCGTGACTTTAAGAGTTGTTTGTGAGTGTGGGAGCTGATATTCTTATGCCCATGGCTGTCCCGGAACCTGTTGCCACCCGGAGGTTGGCACTGGACTGTCGTACCCTGTTGGATCACCGCCCGAGCCGTGGTAAGAGGTCCTGTCTCTGCCAGGATACTGATGTATTCTTCTCACAGAATCAGATTTGCTCAGTATAATGCCATTGTGCTCATGGAGCAACTCTAGGGTTGTGTCATTTCACATTTAAGTATATATGGCTTTAAAATTTCTGACTTAAAAGATTAGTTCACTGCAGAATTAAAATTTCCTGATTAATTTACTCACCTCCATGTCATCCAAGATGTTTTTGTCTTTCTTTCTTCAGTCGAAAAGGATTTTTCTCCATATAGTAGACTTCAACAGCTACCAACGGGTTAAAGGTACAAATTGCCATTTCAATGCAGCTTCAAAGGGCTATACACGATTCCAGACGAGGAATAAGGGTCTTATCTAGTGAAACGATCAGTCATTTAAAAATAAATAAATAAATAAATCTATATACTTTTTAACCACAAATGCTCGTCCTACACTGCTCTGCGATGCGGTGCGCATTACGCAATCACGTTAGAAAGGCTACGCTTGACGTAGGCGGAAGTACTGCAATCTCATTTTCTCCTCCAACTTCAAAATCACCTGACATCATTGTTTTACCTTTTTTTAAATGGCGTTTGAGTTAGTTTTTGCACGTTCACTTTGTAGACACTGGATCTGTACTTCCGCCTACATCAAACGTGACCTTTCCAACGTGATTACATAGTGCGTGTCGGATCACAGAGCTAGTGCAAGACTAGCATTTGTGGTTAAAAAGTGTATAAATTTTGATATATTTTTTTAGAAAATGACTGATCGTTTCACTAGACAAGACCCTTATTCCTCGTCTGGGATCGTGTAGAGCCCTTTGAAGCTGCACTGAAACTGCAGTTTGGACCTTAAACCCGTTGAACCCCACTGAAGTCCACTATATGGAGAAAAATCCTGGAATGTTTTCTCAACCTTAATTTCTTTTCGACTGAAGAAAGAAAGACATGAACATCTTGGATGAAATGGGGATGAGTAAATTATAAGGAAATTTTAATTCTGAAGTGAACTAAGGGACAGTTCATCCAAAAATGAAAATTCTGTCAGTGTGTGAATTCATGTGAAGAATGTCAGAAACCAAACAGTTGATGCACCCCATTGACTTCAATAGTATTTTTTTTTTCCCCCCATACTATGGAAGTCAATGGGCCCCATCAACTTTATGGTTTCCAACATTCTTCAAAATATCTTCTTTTGTGTTTAGCAGAAGAAAGAAATTCATACAGGTTTGGAACAACTTGAGGGTGAGAAAGTGATGACAATTATGGGGTGAACTATCCCTTTAATTGCAGTGACAGCTGGTGGATTTTAAAATACAGGAGGCACACTAAATTGTCTGAGGATCCCTTCCCCAGGATTTTTTTTTTTGCTTAACTGCTTTAAAATTATATATGATAAAATTTCTCATATATCATATCATAAAGGAAATGTATTGTACGTTTTTAGGTGAAAAGACAAGTACAAAGTGTAAGAATGTTATCTGCCATTGCAAAACGCTCAAGATTGTTGTGGATGGTTGCCAGGGTGTTGCTATGCAGTTGCTAAGTTGATCTGGGTCATTGCTAGATTCTGGGTGACTGTTAGGCGGTTGTTTACTAACCTAAATCAAAAGCACCACTATTTCTATTTGCAAGTGATGACAGTACAGAGATACCTGGATGCTGCAATCCTGACAGATTTATTTATTGCGTCGTCATGGAAACACTCATCTGTGACTGAAACTTGGCATCTGTGCTCTGGTTGGTTTTAATTAAGCACATTTAGTTGCTAATTAGGCAAGCCAAATTCCTGTGTAAATGTCACTTGGCTGTTAGTAAGCTAATATCTTTTCAAGATCCGCAGATGACAGTTCTGACAGGTTAATATTTTTAATCTAAATTCTGCTAAAAATGTGTGCATTCACAATTGCTCCAGAAACAACTGGTTTCAACTGAATATTTTCTTTTTTGTTGTTTGTTTGTTTGGACATTTGCCCAAATTTGACATTTACATCAGATTTGCTTTGAGAAAAAAAAAAGAAAAAAAAGGCTATTGTTGTCTAGCAGTGTTTATTTATATTTATATTATTGTGCTATTCATATTTTAAATTCTCTTTTATTTTTATAATTTCAATTTTTATTTAAATTTTAGTGTCATCAATTTTGTTTTTGTGTTTTTGTCATTTTTATTATTTTTTATTCCATTTAGCTGTAATTTATTATTCTTTCAGTTTTAGTAATTTTAGTACTTTTAGTAGCTTTTTTTTTTTTTTTTTTTCAAGTTTTTCATCTAATATTTATATTTTACTTAATCTTGAACAAAAGCGTAGTTTTGTTTTGGTTAACAATAATGACAATAATATAGTCTAGTTTTGATATTGCTTGGATACAATCACAACACGTGCTTGTAAAAGTGTTTCAGATAAGATGGCTGTCATTGTTATTGCATATCTCTAAGGCAATCTAGTGCCACTGCCAGCAGAATTTTTAGCATGTGTGAAAGCCTACACATTAGCGGTGCTGTTGTATGTTTTCCACAGCACACACATGTGAGAGTCTGTAGGAGGAGAATGCTGGATTGCTGGAGGAAAACCATGCAGTTTGAGAGAGAGAAAGGTTATGTTTGGAATGGCATACTAACATACTGCTCTTCAGCCCTATTCCACCAGTAATTATTACCCAGAGGGACGTAATGTAATTTCAGCATTTACAGATGGTAGTCTGCAACTTAATTGCCATCTGATTCGGAAATGTTAGTGTTTTTCTCTGATGTCCTTGGGGAAAATTCCAGGCTGAATTAACAACTGTTTTTAGACAAACTCCAAGATTGTGTGGGGAATTTAATTCCAGGCTGAATCGATATCTCTAAGTTTAGGAGGATCTATTGATGGAAAAGCATTTTTCGACCACTGCTGATGTACCCATTCACACTTAAAATGGCTGAATTTTCATTTTATTTGAAAATTGTTTTGAATATTTGAACAATTTATGATTTATAGGAATATAAATGAATTTATACATATTTGTATTATGTATACAGTAAATGAAAATAATTCTTTGTATTAATATACAGTATAATGCCATATGTATTCCATACCATGTGAGAAGTAAACTTTCAGGTTCTTTTGTCCTGCATGCATGATCTGAATTCAAATTATTATATTTACAGACATCCCCCTGACAAGTAATTACTGTCCGAATAGGGCTTGTTTCTGCTGTTTATATGCTACCATTCAAAAGTTTGGGGCCTGTAAGAGTTTTTTTGTTTGTTTGTTTGTTTTTGCTTTGTTTTTTTGTTTTTTAAAGGAATTTATGACTTTCATGTAGCAAGAATGCATTAATTTGATCAGAAGTGACAGTAAAGACATATGTAATGCTTCAAAAGATTTCTATTTTAACTTTCTTTTTAACGTTCTATTCATCAAAGAAACCTTAAAAAATGTATGGAGAGTTTTTCACAAAAATGTTAAGCAGTATAGCTGTTTCAACATTGATAATAATAAATAATGTTTCTTGAGCAGCAAATCAGCATATTGAAATGATTTCTGAAGGATCATGTGACACTGAAGACTGTAATGATGCTTAAAATTCAGCTTTGAATCACAGGATTGGAATAGATGATTCTAAATACATTTTAGGAATTATTAAAACTGTTATTATAGGTTGTAGTAATATTTCTCAATATTAATATTTTTACTGTATTATTTTTTTATCAAATAAATGCAGCATTGATGAGCATGTGAGACATCTTTAAAAATATTATAGCATCTTACAGACCCCAAACTTCTGAATTGTAGTGTATACTGTTTGCTGTTTTCAGTATTTTTCAGTAATTTTAATAATATCTGACAATATTGACATAAAAAATGGCTGCTTATTCTTTTATTGTAATGTTTATTTAAAAAGTACATATTTATATTTTAATTTTTGGTAACACTTTAGTCTAGGGTCCAGTTCTCACTACCTAGTTGCTTATTCGTATGCATATTACTAGGATATTGGCTGTTTATTAGCAAATATCTACCTTGCTATTAATAAGCAGTAATTAGGAGTTTGAGGCAAAGTCGTAGTTAATAGTGAGAATTGGACCCTAGACCAAAGTGTGACCAAATTTTTTTTTTTTTAAGTTTTTTAATATATTAAGAGAAAAGAATCAGTGATATATACTGTCCACCAGCTGTAAGCAGTACACTACTAGTATTTGATTTTGAACACAACCAGAGAGAGAGATGTTGAGAATGTGGGAGGAGCTTCTGCAGAGAATGAATGAGTACAACCCACTCTCTCCTCCTCTCTCTCCCTCTCTCTCTGGCTCCTCCTTCTTTGAGTGGTGATTGGTGAGCAGAAGGTGTACACTCGTGCGTGTAAAATGAGCATTATTCGTTTGAGACCTGTATGCGCAGGCTGGTGCAATAGCCAAGGTCATCCCAGCAGCATCATAGCTTACCCATCACTGTCCATTAGTATGTGTGAATGCTCCCGCTTTGTATCGCATCACTTTTAGACGCTAGAGCAGTAAGACCGCATGTGCATGAGCGTGTAGTGTCTCCAAAAATCCCTCTCTAGCTGCATCTAAGACGCTGCAGGGAAGGATTGAGAAGAGAGAGCACCTTCACTGACATCAAGAGCAATGTATGGTAAGCGCTAAGCTTGTCTCTGTGTGTGTGTGTGTGTGTGTGTGTCCTGCAGGCTTTTGTGCATAATAAAGGGAAACCGGAATCTTCCCTGACTGCATTCCTTGAGCACTCAAGCTTGAGATCTCTTTAGTGCACTCAGTAACTCATGATAAACGCAAGTGTGGATCTGTCCAACAGACGCTGTCATGAGATTGCTTTATGGTAGGTTTGTTTGATCACTCTCATGGTGATGGGCTTCTTATGAAGGACAAAGTTTTCTAAGTGCGTGTCCATTTAATGATTGTCTTGGAGATGACTTGGAGACACTGTGTACGTTTGGTGACCCTTTAGTGTGGTTTCTTAATTGTGGCGTTAACAGTTCACATTACCAATGGATGTTTATTGATTCAAATGTGTCAGGACACAGTTCACCTCCTGTTGACAAGTTAACATGGCATGTCAGCTAATTATGTCACAGTAGAGCTAATTAATGCAATCATAGATAACACTATTGCTGTCAGGCACTTCCTTAAACTGTCAACACAGTCTTAAAGGCTTTACGCTTACATTTTTAGGAGCACAGTCAGGACTACCTTCTGACAGAAATTATTTTTTCTTATTATGGGGAGATATTTGCTCCATTAAATTGAATTCCATGGGCATTTTTTTTTTTACTTTTGTAAGGGGATTTTTTTCTAACCTTAAATGTCATCTTTTACATCAATTTATTACATTTACATTTATACATTCGTTTAAAAAATTAATTAAAACAATAAATTCAATTAGAATAATAAGATGGCTTTTTCAATTAGAATAATAAGATGATAATAAATAACAATATGGCTATTACTAGTGTTGTCGAAAGTGTTGAGCGGATTCTTAAACACCTCTGATTGGCCATTGTGTTCACGTGCTCAACAGATACGTCTGTGATTGGCTACAATGATCAACAAAAATCATGCTGCGCACAGACATTGAGAAGCACAGAAACATGTTGTCTCCACTATCAACACAATATTTATTAATAAAATAGTTTCAATAGCTTACTGAAAAGTTAAAAAGCTATAGTGGTAATGTATCTGTTTTTGATGCATTTAAACTTGCAGCTTCATTATTATTATTAGAGATGCTGCACAGATTCGGATAATGCACATGCACAACCTTTCTCTATCTGTCACTAATTCATTTAAATAAATGTTATCTTTCAAAACACCTTTATCTCTATGTCTGATTTAAACTAAAGCATGCGGAATGCTAGATCCGCTGCCAAATTAGTGCGTCGGGTGGTTCCTTGCCATGCCGTTCATTCAAATCTTGCAGTCACTTTTCTGGGACAATGAGCACCCCTCTCTCTTGTCTTTAATGTCTTCATATTTCTCCCGATATTCCAAAGCAACTGACAATGATAGGGAAATTTCAGAAGAGTGATCTTCTCTTCTGCAAGAGCAAGACATTTATATTTGATGCTGCATTGCCTGGGAAAGTAAAACTGAATTAACGGCTTGTGTGAAATGCGCTGTACAAATAAACAAATAAAAGTTCCTTACCTTGTGTGATGAGTACAAACTGTGTTAAAATCAAATATGAGGAGAGATGAGGACCGAAAAGATATTTATGAAGTCTACAAACCCACGGTCTGACCAGTAAAACTCGCTGATAAACACTTACAGTCTTGTGAAAAAGAAAGTACACCCTTTTGAATTCTATCTGGTCTTTAGCAGGTCTTAAAATTAGGTAAATACAACCTCAGATGAACAACACCACATGACCTAATATTACATTGTATCATTATTTATTAAAAAAAAAAAAAAAATGGAGAAGCCATGTGTGGCAAACTAGGTCACCCTATGATTAATTGCTTTTAGAACCACCTTTAGCAGCAATAACTTGTAGTAATAATTTTCTGTATGACTCTCACATCGTTGTGGAAGAATTTTGGCCCACTCTTCTTTACAACGTTGCTTCATTTCATTGAGGTTTGTGGGCATCTGTTTATGCACAGCTCTTTAAGGTCCCGCCACAACATTTCAGTCAGTATGTGGTCTGAACTTTGACTGGACCAGTGCAACACCTTGATTCTTTTCTTTTTCAGCCATTCTGTTGTAGATTTACTGGTGTGCTTGGGAACATTGTCCTGTTGCATTACTCAATTTCGGCCAAGCTTTAGCTGTCAGACAGATGGCCTCACATTTGAATACTTTGGTATGCAGAGGAGTTCATGTTCAACTCAATGACTGCAAGGTGCCCAGGACCTGTGGCTGCAAAACAAGCCTAAATCAAACGTGGTGCTGTGCATTATGGTCAAACATCTCCACTTTGGATTTTTCTGTCCAAAGGACATTGTTCCAGAAATCTTGTGGTTTGTTCAGATGCAACTTTGCCAACCTAAGCCATGCTGCCATGTTCTTTTTAGAGAGAAGAGGCTTTCTCCTGGCAACCCTTCCAAACAAGCCATACGTGTGCAGCCTTTTTCTAATTGTACTGTCATGAACTTTAACATTTAACATGGCAACTGAGGCATGTAGAGTCTGAGATATAGCTCTTGGGTTTTTTGCAGTTTCTCTGAGCAGTGCACGGTCTGAACTTGGGGTGAATTTGCTGGGTTGTCCACTCCTGGGAAGATTGGCAACTCTCTTGAATGTTTTCCACTTGTGAATAACCTCACTGTAGAATGATGGACTTCAAATTGTTTGGAAATTACCTTTTAACCCTTTCTAGATTGATGGGCAGCAACAATTGCACCTCTAAGATTATTGCTGATGTCTTTCCTCCTTGGCATTGTGTTAACACACATCTGAATGCTCTAGACCAGCAAACTGCCAAGACTTCTGCTTTTATACAGTTGGTCACGCTTGCTGATGATGAGTTAATCAAAGGCATTTAATTAGCAGTGCCTGACTGTTACTTATCCTCTTAATTCCTATGGAAGCAATAAGGGTGTACTTAGTTTGTCACACATGGCTTCTCCATTTTGGCCTAGTTTTTGTTAAATAAACCATGACACAGTGTAATATTTACCTAATTTTAAGACCTGCCAATTACCAGATGATTTTTATGATGTCCTGATATGTAAAACCATAGAATTCAAAAGGGTGCACTTTCTTTTTCACATGACTGTATATAGCCAGATCACAGGACAATACAAAGCTGACATATTTGGCTTAATCCAAATTTATGGACTCACATACCCCTCATTCTGCAAGAATGTTTCTAAGGCTGCCCCCTAATAGTCAACTAAACGTTATTCCATATTCGCGAAATAACATTTAGTTTCTAACAGTTACTTCTTTTGTAAACAAAGCTTTGTACCTAACTTGTTCCAATATCCACGTAAAACTGCATACCACCGCTGCTGGTATCCTGCCTGTGTGGTGTTGCGATTGTTACTGTCAACGGCACAGCCCTACTCTGCACATTGACAGTAAAGGTGAATTTAATGTAATCTAATAATCAGTGTCCAAATATTAATCAAATTTTCTTAATTCAATTGTCATCATTAATCATATAGGGCCTTATCATACACTCGCCGCAAAGTGTTTTCTGCTAGTTTCAGCCCGACCCAGTTATTATTTTTACGTCCTGCCCCACGTTGTTCAAATAGCAAATGCATTTGTGCCCATTTGGGTGCCCATGGGTGTGCTGGTCTGAAAACGAGGTGTGTTCAGGCGTATTGTTGGCGTGTTGCTTTTTTTAGGCAACTGAAATAGACTGCGCCACTGACCAACTGAAACCTGTTCTAAAGTCAATGGCGCATTATTGTTTTTGTTATTTAAAAAGAGTGCATTAGTAATATGCGCCTATAGGCGGGTGCACAACTCGCATACACTCTGCACTCTACATGCACAGGGATCCTTTTTAAAATAAAAGGATTACAATGTAGAAGATCAATATTGTGTGCATAAATATAAAAATGCTTTGGTGGAATCCGGCTTGTCCCATAGATGGTCTGTTCGTGTGCTTTAACCTCGCGCACGAGCAGATTCGTTTCCTTGATAGAGAAGTGTTCAGTTTTTCCACTTGCAAATTCTGCCATGTAAATAGCGAATCCGCCATGGTGTGAGCACAACTGGCTTTTAAAGGGAATAGGAGATGAGACTGATTGGTTTATTACACGTTACGCCCAAAACACACCCATTACTCATTGAGAGAATAGGTACAATCCTTTTAGACCATGCACCGGGCGCGCCAACGATTTTTTCCGTCGTTAAACTAGCAAATTCGGACACGCCATAAGTGCACTCGTGCTGTGCGCTTTAGACCATGCGCTTAGATTATTAGAATAGGGCCCAATGTGTTATTGGACTTAGACATTTGAAATCACGTTATTGTCTATCATGAGCAGTTGATTCAGGTAGAGGTGTGTGTGTGTGTGTGTGTGTGTGTGTATACTGGAGATGTCTGCTGAGGCAGCCCCTCTCCCCTCTCAGGTAAAAATAGAAGATTGTAGTCCCTGGCTGTGTGTTATATAACATCACTGAAGGACAGTACAACATCTCCTAATACTGACCCACTGAGCTGTTCACATTGCTGAACGTTCTATTGTGTATCATGTGAATTAATTATGTAGAAACAATTATAAGTAAGCCATTCGCAGATTGATTCCCCCTGAAAAGTATAAACACAGTATTTCTGGGCTCCTTTGAAAAAAGTTTTAATTTTTTCTGGCCAATGGCATGTGAGATTTATTGTGTTTAACGTAATGCTCTACTCTTGAGAGGTGAAATAAAGCTAAATTACTTAATATGTCTTGAACATGTTACATTTTCCCGAAAAATGAGTTGCAAACTTTAAAATGAATAAATGCAATTTGGTTAATTTGCAATATGTGTATTTTTAATTGTTACTGAATAAAGATGCCAGAGCTTTTGAAATCAAGACTTCATGAAGGGCTCTAGTGATTATATTGATGATTGTTTCCTATGCTATTTGCAGTCCTTGAACCGAGTCTTTACCATTTGAAAAATACCTTGTAACTACCCTGTAAATACCCTGTGTTATAGGGCATTGTCGAGAGATTGTAACGTACCCTGAGTAATCTTAGCGAACATATTCTTCCACTGTAATCAGGGAACCTCTACATAATCAAGGCTCTGTTGCAGCTGGGAATGATGTGCTGATTATGAATTTACACAGGTGCCTGAGAGAGGAAGCAGGAGGTTTATGGATTCAGCCTTAAGACTCAGCCTTAAAAGCCTCATGATGAGCAGCACTGATTGCTGATAACTGACAGTCTGTTTGTTTGTGTGACAGAAAGAGAATCTGGGCTGGGGGGGCTGGGGGAGGTAGACTACTTTGAAAGAAAGTAGTCTACCCGTAATATGAAATGTTACCTATAAATATGAAAAATTGCGGCATTACATTTACAGTAGATTTGTTCATGTTACATCATATTTTTAGTCATTTTCTTTTACGCGTATAGTTTGCAGTGTTGAGCATTATAACCAGTCACACACATTTTGGTGAGTTTAGGAATGCAATGTCCAATCAGAGGTGTTGTGGTTAGTCACCACGCAAATGCCGGTGTCATGAGGGTTGCTTGCGCTCACTGACTGAATTCTGAATCTGAACTCACGCAAATTCTCTTTTATCATCATCACAAACAACAAAATGCAGAAAAGATGCAAGTAAGAGATTCATTTTGCAGTATAGAGAGTTTCAGAGGTTATATCGGGAGTTTTTGCGAATCTGCAAAACTCACATTAGACTGAAGTCATGGACCGCTTCGGTGTTCTTTGATTGTTTTTTTAATATAATGGCTATATTCCTAGTTTGAAAAATATCCCCGAAAAATAATCATTGACCCCCACCCTGAAGGGCATTGTGTAATTCACACCCTGGTTATACAGAATCACATCATAGGCCCGCCCACTGGCATTTATTCGCTTAACAGCTGTCATTTGCCTACACAAGATGTGAGCATTGTCGTGTCACATCAAAAGCAAACAGAACCCATTATAATCAGTGATGCTGTCTACACTGGATACAGTATACCAGAGTGAAATACCATTCACTTTGACGCGTAGAATTTAAACAGCTCGTTGGTGTCTCTGTACAGACTTCAGAAGGATCCCATTTTATTGGCATCCTCAGGATTGTGTCAGAGGGTTATATGTTTGTTCGGAGCATTTTGTTTTGTAAACAAGACACAGTGTAATGAGAGTTCGCAAAGAAACTTTTGTTAAAAGATGAAGCGGTCAGCTGCATTGGATTTTGGGTTGTACATGCTTATTCTGTGCATTTTGAACACTTTTTGTGTGAAATTATATTTATTTTGTCCATCAAAAGTGTGCTTTCACTTTAATTGAGCGTCAGCAGTGCAGCAAAAATAGACTCGGCACCGAAACCCCCACTTCACTGCTGCTCACGCGCTGCTCCTGCTGCCGGTGTGAATGCATCCGTTGGTTATCATGCACGCCAAAAAAAAATACGCGCTGCTTACGCTTGCAGTGTGAAACCGGCGTAAGTGAACCTCAAGGAACATACAGTGGGTACGGAAAGTATTCAGACCCCCTTACATTTTTCACTCTTTGTTATATTGCAGCCATTTGCTAAAATCATTTAAGTTCATTTTTTTCCTCATTAATGTACACACAGCACCCCATATTGACAGAAAAACACAGAATTGTTGACATTTTTGCAGATTTATTAAAAAAGAAAAACTGAAATATCACATGGTCCTAAGTATTCAGACCCTTTGCTCAGTATTTAGTAGAAGCACCCTTTTGATCTAATACAGCCATGAGTCTTTTTGGGAAAGATGCAACAAGTTTTTCACACCTGGATTTGGGGATCCTCTGCCATTCCTCCTTGTATATCCTCTCCAGTTCTGTCAGGTTGGATGGTAAACGTTGGTGGACAGCCATTTTTAGGTGTCTCCAGAGATGCTCAATTGGGTTTAAGTCAGGGCTCTGGCTGGGCCATTCAAGAACAGTCACGGAGTTGTTGTGAAGCCACTCCTTCGTTATTTTAGCTGTGTGCTTAGGGTCATTGTCTTGTTGGAAGGTAAACCTTCGGCCCAGTCTGAGGTCCTGAGCACTCTGGAGAAGGTTTTCATCCAGGATATCCCTGTACTTGGCTGCATTCATCTTTCCCTAAATTGCAACCAGTTGTCCTGTCCCTGCAGCTGAAAAACACCCCCACAGCATGATGCTGCCACCACCATGCTTCACTGTTGGGACTGTATTGGACAGGTGATGAGCAGTGCCTGGTTTTCTCCACACATACCGCTTAGAATTAAGGCCAAAAAGTTCTATCTTGGTCTCATCAGACCAGAGAATCTTATTTCTCAGCATCTTGGAGTCCTTCAGGTGTTTTTTAGCAAACTCCATGCAGGCTTTTATGTGTCTTGCACTGAGGAGAGGTTTCCGTCGGGCCATTCTGCCATAAAGCCCCGACTGGTGGAGGGCTGCAGTGATGGTTGACTTTCTACAACTTTCTCCCATCTCCCGACTGCATCTCTGGAGCTCAGCCACAGTGATCTTTGGGTTCTTCTTTACCTCTCTCACCAAGGCTCTTCTCCCCCGATAGCTCAGTTTGGCCGGACAGCCAGCTCTAGGAAGGGTTCTGGTCGTCCCAAACGTCTTCCATTTAAGGATTATGGAGGCCACTGCGCTCTTAGGAACCTTAAGTGCAGCAGAAATTTTTTTGTAACATTGGCCAGATCTGTGCCTTGCCACAATTCTGTCTCTGAGCTCTTCAGGCAGTTCCTTTGACCTCATGATTCTCATTTGCTCTGACATGCACTGTGAGCTGTAAGGTCTTATATAGACAGGTGTGTGGCTTTCCTAATCAAGTCCAATCAGTATAATCAAACACAGCTGGACTCAAATGAAGGTATAGAACCATCTCAAGCATGATCAGAAGAAATGGACAGCACCTGAGTTAAATATATGAGTGTCACAGCAAAGGGTCTGAATACTTAGGACCATGTGATATTTCAGTTTTTTCTTTTTTAATAAATCTGCAAAAATGTCAACAATTCTGTGTTTTTCTGTCAATATGGGGTGCTGTGTGTACATTAATGAGGAAAAAAAATGAACTTGAATGATTTTAGCAAATGGCTGCAATATAACAAAGAGTGAAAAATTTAAGGGGGTCTGAATACTTTCCGTACCCACTGTATTTAAATAATAAAATTGTGTTTGATATCTTGAGGATATCTTGATGTGTTATCATGGCTTTAACAGAATAAAAGACTAAATATTTATTATATTATTATGTTTAATTATATTATTATAATATATTTTTATTGTATTTTTATTTATTGTAATATATTTATAATTTATTTTGAAAAAATAAAAGTAAAATATATATTATTACTAACAATATCAATATTATAATTGATGTTATATATAATTGATATATAATTATAATTATAAATGTGATTATATATTATATAGATACAATAATATATGTAATATACGTAATTGGAATTGTGTTACCAGACACCTAAATGCTCTAGACCAGCAAACTGCCAAAACTTGATTAGCAGCGCTTGACTGCTACTTATCCTCTTAATTCCTATGGAAGCAGTAAGAGTGTACTTAGTTTGTCACACATGGCTTGTCCATTTTGGCCTAGTTTTTGTTAGTGTAATATGTCATGTGCTGTTCTTCTGAGGTTGTATTTACCTAATTTTAAGACCTGCCAATAACCAGATGATTTTTTAGTTTTTCTTTAGTTAGCTTATCTACAATGTAACATGTCTTCTGTTTTAAGTTCTAAACCGCAGGTGTTGGGAAATGCAATTTTACACCCTGGTTTATAAATGTTTGAGAGTAGTATTCATAAATATGCCATGATGAATGTAGACGATTATCCGTCTAAAGACATAAATCAAGATCAATGAAGCATGATGTCTGATCAGCAGGGAGTCACATCCACTCTCAATTTAAAATTTATACCAAAAACAAACACCCAAAATAATAAAATCAAACATAATATCACAGAATTATTTTTTTGCACTGAAGTTTATAGATGCTTTTAAATGCGCTGAATCTATACATTTTTATTTTGCCTTTAAGAGTAAAGGATGATGCAAGTATGCTTTTGTTTAAAGCCATGCGGTATCAGAGAGAGGAACAGATTTGTTTCTGCTGCATCCTGTGATGGAGGAAACTGCTTCCTGCTGTTTGAATGACCGTCATTAGCACCATCTCCTTCCTTCCCTCCCTCTCTAATCTCGTTCCTTCTGTCTGTTTTTAATTGCCATTTTCTTTTCTCTCTCAGTATCAGTCTGTAGAGAATGCGTTCGAATGTATTGATTTCCCCCACAGTTTTGCCCCCATGACACAGTTTGGTTGGCCTGTTGACACCACAAATTAATCGATGGTGACAGTTCTGTCAACATCACAGATTTTGGCACAAGAAAAGGACATAGAGAGTTCACTCTTGGCTAAACTCCTGTGATATCTCAGCCTTGCTGTCGTCCTGAATGCTACACTACAGAGGAACGACCGCTTGATGAATGACAGAACATGAGCCGTTCTGCTGTCTGAGAGGATTACTGGTGTTAGTGTAGTGTTCTGCTGTGCAATGTGAAATGCATAATTTGTCAGTGGCCAGGAACACCCACAAAGTGAACACCAGCAACTCCATGAAGTTATACTTACTAGTCATTAGGGCTGGGTATTGCCACAAATTTCACGACTCGATTTGATTTAGATTCACAAGCTTGCGATTCGATTCAGTAGCAGTTATTTTGGATGTATGTATCAGGTACAGTACATGGCAAATTTTCTCAAGGAAAAAATCTCAACTAATGCTGTAAACTATACATAGGACTGTTGTAACTGGTATTAAAGCGGAAGACATGATCAGTTCACGCTTCACTTGAACTGAGAGGCTACAGCGATCTGTCGCCACATTAAACAGCACAAAAATGGTATATATTTTTTTGAATTTCATAATAAAATGGACAGAATTTGAAATCTGAGACTTTGTTTCATAGCAAAAGTAACAACGCACAAAGCTTATTGCGATTTATTGTATGGGAGGCGCGCTACGTTTAGTTCATTCATCAGCCAAAAACAGGATAGACTAATCGATTCCTGGAATTTAAGAATCAATATCAGCTCGTAAAAATGAGAATCGATTAAAATCGTGAAATCAGTATTTTTTTTTACCCAGCCCTATTAGTCATGATTGACTACAGTACACAAAAAGGATGACCCTCTGGCCCGGGACAAGTGTAAGAGAGTTTCTGACCAGTTTACAGAAATACAATTTGGCCACTGCTGCAAAATTTTATTTTGTAACATTATAAATGTCTTTACTGTCACTTTTAATTAATTTTATGTATCCTTGCTGAATAAAAGTATCAATTTCTTTCCAAAAAAAAAAACCTTACTGTCCCCAAACTTTCGAACAGTAGTGTACAGCATATGCTTAATATGCTGTTGGTCCTCCACGTGCTGCCAAAACACGGCCAACCTGCCAAGGCATGGGCTCTACACGACCCCTATAGATGTCCTGTGGTATCAGGCACCAAGATGTTAGCAGCAGATCCTTAGGTTGCGAGCTGGAGCCGTTGTTGGTCCACCACATCCCACAGATGCTCACTTGGATTGAAATCTGGGGAATTTGGAGACCAGGGCAACACCTTGAATTCTTCATCATGTTCCTCAAACCATTCCTGAACAATGTGTGCAGTGTGGCAAGGTGCATTATCCTGCTGAAAGAGGCCACTTCCACTAGGGAACACCACTGTCATGAAGAGGTGTACCTGGTCTGCAACAATGTTTAGGTGGGTAGAAAGTCAAATTTACGTCCACATGAATGGCGGGACCCAGGGTTTCCCAGCAGAACATTGCCCAGAGCATCACACTCCCTCCACCGGCTTGTCCTTCACAGTGCATCCTGGTGCCATCACTTACCCATGTAAACGGCGCACATGTACACGGCCTTCCACGTGATGTAAAATAAAACGGGACTCATCAGACCAGGCAACATTCTTCAGGTGGCACTTGCCATAATTTGGCCCTTGTCAAAATTGCCACTTAGATCTTTATTCCTGCCCGTTTCTCCTGCATCCAACATGTTGATTACAAGAACTGATTGTTTTCTTACCATCTAATCCACCCAAACGATATTCGCTTCACCTGTGACTGGTCATAATGTTTTGGCTTATCAGTGTATGTTGGCATTGCAACTCATAATTGTAACTACTGGCCCAACTGCAGAAAACATTCTTTCTGTTGAGCCTTGATAGAATTTTAATCATGAAATTCATTCAGTGCATTTAGAAAAATACACACTTTCCCTTGTATATACATTTTATACCAAATTTGTGATGTTAGGGAATAAAACTTTGAACTGGTGCAATATACACCAGAAGTATAAACCATGTGGATTAGTTTAGTTTTTTGTCAAGGAAGAGCCATGTATTTATGTAGATTTTTGCTCATATGTGAAGAGTGTGTCAGTGGTGTTTTGCTTGTGAAGTTGAGCTGAGGCATGTGGCGGATCACTGTTTCAGTGAAAACAGAGCAGCCTTAGCCTTGACTAGCCAAGCATGAGGCCAGTGCCTATCACGACAAAGGTTAAAGTTTATGTGCTTAGGCTTCATTGGCATGACAGATAACACTACATCAGCTTTGCCAAACAACCTGCAACTTATCAGCATATAATGAATAATAAAAGTTTTCTGCCTTGAAGACTGTCTCTCTGTCTTTATCTACTAGATGGAGATTTATGTGTGTGTATGAAATATGTGGGAGAGAGACACAAGTGTGAAACACAGCTGTTTGTGAGGGGGTGGCAGCAGTGCCTGTCAGTGTGGTGCCATCTCTGTCTGTTCATGTGGGTTCAGAGTCACGGCGCAGAGCAGCAGCTCCCCTTCACTCACGTGGCAGCAGCTATCAGCCTCCAAACCCATTACCATAAAACCTACAAACCCTAAAGCAGTAGTCAAGCCAACTATGGAAATTGTCATCATTTACTCACCTTGATGTCATTCCAAACAGGTGTTTAGCACAATCTCAGTGGTGCTCTATTACATAAAATGAAAGTTGATGGGCTTTTAAGCTCCAAAAAGAACTAAAAAGCACCATAAATGTATCATGTAAGTAGTTTATAAGTCTCCTGAAGCTATGTGTAGGCTGGATCAAATTTAAATTTTGACTTTCAAAGTCTTTATTCAGTGAAAATGTACACTATTCACACTGCTCAAAAGATTGGGGTCAGTATGATAATTTTATATTGATAAGTTTTTTTATTCAGCTAGAATGCATTAAATTGATCAAAAATGACACTGACGACATTTGTAATGTGACAAAAGATTTCCATCTCAAATAAAGGTTGTTCTTCACTAATCTAAGAATGGTACAATGGTTAACACAAAAAATATTAAGCAGCACAAATTCAGCAAATTAGGATGATTTCTGAAGGATCTTGTGACACTGAAAACTGGAGTAACGGCTGCTGAACATTGCATCACAGGAATAAATTACATTTAATATATATACAAAATATAAATAAATTATGCATTTTGCAATATAATAAAATGGAAAACGGTTATTTAAAATTGTTATAATTTCACAATATTAGTTTTTACTGCTTTAGTGAACATAAGAAACTTCTTTCAAAACATTCAAAGCATCTTGCAGATTCCAAACTTTTAGAATCCAAATAACAGTGTGTGTTCCACTGTTTTTTCTCTGTTTGTCTTCTGAAGCCACAGAATAGCTTTGTTTCAGAAAGCGTATTAAAATGTTAGTCATTATTTGCGAACGATCTTCCCCTCTGTTGCAGCTTTGAAATTGCATTCCTTTTAGATGTCTTGTTTGCCATTAGATTAAAAAAATGGTGAGGATTGACTTTGTGATGCCCAGTGGCATTGGTTGTCCTGTGTGTTGTAAACAGCTGCATTGCAAAAAATTTGAATATGCTATATAAAAGAGCTATTTTCAGCAAATAATGACTAATTCCCTTTCATTGTATGCAGCCTGAATATTCAAGTTCTCCTTTTGTGTTTTTTACGGACACAAAACAACACATTTGGAACAAATGAGGATGTAACACACAAATGGATTCGTTGAAGGCAATAAATGAGTTGAGCAGCAGGGTAAAGCTTTTCTTTGAAGTCAAAATAGAGCAGAAGCTAAAAATAGACACCTTGGCTCTTTTTCCTCAAACATTCATTTTAGTGGAACCACTCACAGATCGGAAGATGTGCCCCTCACTGACGTCGTTCAGAGATTAAGGTCTTTCTTTTCTCAACATGAGCAAGATCTCCATGAAATCAGTTTGGGGTTTTTTCAGAAAGAGATTTTATCTTTGCATAGTTTTAAGTTAACAGTGTGGAAGAAAACACTTCAGGCAAGTTATTGCCTCCAGAATTTCATTGTTTTGCCTTCACGCTGTTCAGTGGGACACATGTGACTCATCACTGCTGAGATGCGTGGGCCAATCGGATCGCAGATTTTCCCTCTGCATATTTGCAGCCTATGTCAGACGATGTGTTATATGTTGCATGATTTTCCTCAAGGTTGTCTGTGTTTGACAGATGCAGCTTATGCCATTTCTGACCTAGATGAAGGACCATCCACAAGCCCACACACCCCCATTTGAACACATCCTCAGTAATTGAAGTTTGCATCCTTGTTACAATAATGGCTTGATGTCCTGTTTTTCCCCCATGTTGTCACACTAGACTAATGATCCAAGGTTGTAACCTGGAAAAGTGGATATTATGAGCAAAAAATGATTATAGTATTGTCTAAAATTTTGGTCAATAGCAATATATATTTAAAAAGGCTTATCTCACATTTCAAGAAATGTTATATCTTTTAAGATGACAGGAAACATGCGTTTTTCCATGTGGGTCTAACAAAACCAGCACTCGTGAGGAATATGATACCTTTTCAATGTCTTTCTATGGTGTTGATGACAACCCAGAACCCTTTTTATGATGCTATTTGTGGGCAGAAATCAGCTGTCTTTCTAAAATCAATGGCACTTTGCTTATAGAAATGAATCCTTAACCACATTTCCCTTTGATTTCTCTCTCTCTCTCTCTCTCTCTCTCTCTCTCTCTCTCTCTCTCTCTCCCTCTCTCTCTCTCTGCAGGGGTGTGTGGTTGTTGTGGGGCGCTGAGGCCACGCTACAAGAGACTAGTGGACAACATCTTCCCTGAAGACCCAGAGGTGAGGACATTCTGTCTCTCTCAGCTCCATCCTTTTAAATTTAAACCATCGCAGAGAGTCTATTTACAGTCAAACAGCCCTTGTTCGCCTCTCAAACCACCTGTTTACTATTGCATTGATGCTCTTGGCTTTCTGAGACCACTTAAAATAAAGTGCATTTAGTGTGTAAGAGGCAATTACCTACGCAGGTGTCCGAGGATGCGAGCCAGGAGTGAATCGACTCACAGCCTTTGCTGAGACAGAGTTCAACACCATTTTATGTTATTTGCTCAAAAACTATCCACCTGAAAGCTGAGATATCTGAAATGTCTCTTTCAGTTATTTTTTATGAGCCTATGAGCCGCGGTAGCTCAGTAAATTAGTCGTGTTCAATGTGGGTTAAAACCAGCAGAGGTGGATGATATGACCAAATTCTTATTTCACAATATGAGAAATTTTATTTTACGATAACGAGAGAGTATATATATATAAAATATTGCATAGTCTTCACTGTATATTTATTCTTATTAAAGCTAAAAAAAAAAAAAAGTTATTCGGTCAAGAGCAATAAGTTATTTTCTCTTTTGTTTGATTCATATTAATGAAGCAGGTAGATTTATTAGGCTGCTGTCACTTTAAGACCAAAAGCACGGATCCATTATATTGATACACATCCGGTTTACACCCTGCTGTTTACTTTCACTGTAGATACTGTATAACTGACTGTGTTTACATGAATACTCCACACATTGGGCATTTTGACATTGATTGCGTGTTGGGCTGCACGATTATGACCAAAATCATAATAGTTGGTTATTACCTTGAAATTGTAATTGTGATATATTAATTATGATTATTACAATTTACATTGAATTATATTTTGAATAGCTTTATGCCATTGTTTGAAGTGCATGCCATATTGTTATATCAAAATAAACAAGATGAAACACTCTTCCTGAAAAACTTTTATTCCTTTTCTATAGCATTAAGCCTCAAATGTCAAATATACATTGGTTTGGTTTCTTCTTTAAATAATGATTTAAAAAAACAAAAAAGTGAAAATATGCATGGTATTATAATGTTATACTAAAACTAAAATTGAAAAAATGGGAGAAACCCCTTAAGATAACCTGTTGAAAGAAAAAAAAAAAACATAAGCACAGATTAATGTAAGTGGACTTTTATTTTGTAATTGCGCCTTTGAATGATAATTGTGGCATCCGTAATTGTAATCACGATTACAAATCCGATTAATTGTGCAGCCCTAATTGCGTGTGTATTCGACCATTCAAGCACAATAAGACATGAAAGAGAACTGAATTTGCAATCGCACTCTTGAGAGATGCAGCTTTCTGTGCATGCTTTGCACCGTTGCATCATTTTTCACTGCTTATTGTGCTTAATAACACTTTTTAACATCGAGCACGTCCCCAATTCGCGATTGGCTTCTGAGAGACACGCCTTTATTTGAGCTCACTTTGGCAGAGGATATATTGCACTTATAACTCTTTTTGACATCAAGCACGTCCTGCTCTTTATATTCTCATTCATGCGTTTCATCACTCTGAAGTTCCATCAGTGCTGTGGTATGCGTATATATTAACATACCGCAATATACAATATAGCAAAATCTTTAATGTTTATACGATATACAGTAATGTGCAAAAGTTTTAGGCACATTAGTATTTTCACCCCCCAAAAAAAACTAAAATCCAGAAGAAGTGCGCTCGTGTCTTCAAGACGCTTGAAGAAAACGACCTGCAAATCTACCTAAAAAAACGATGCGCAAGTGTACCTGGACAAAAGCTGTTTTAAACACAAGGGTAGTCACACCAAATATCGATTTGATTTGGTTAATATAAGTTAATTGGTAAATAAAATCTATTTATGATGACAGTATTTTTGAAAGCATCCTCACTTTACAGCATTTTTACACAGGTGGCTTAAACTTCTCACAGTACGGTAGCTTTGCAGGTCGGTTTCTTCAAGCGTCTTGGAGACACGGCCACAGTTCTTCTGGATTTAGTTTGTCTCAGTTTCATCTGTTTCTTCATGTAATCACAGACAGATTTGATGATGGTGAGATCAGATCTCAGTGTGGAGCACCGGCTGTTGTCAGACTCCTTGTGTATACAAAAATCTCACTAGATTATTACAATTAATGGCAAAATGAATGTTAAGAATGTGAACTGGTATTTCCCACTGACACACTACAGCAAAATATATAAATAACTGGCTTAAAACCCTTTTTGGGGGGTGAAAATAATGACGTGCCTAAGACTTTTGCACAGTACTGTATATTGTCATACCGCCCAGCCCTAGCGTTACAATAATAATCTTCCAGCTACCAAACAACTACCACTAGTAACATTCCTCTACAGTACCAAAAACTATCCATAGAAATAAATGAATAGGAGTACTTTACACAGCTCCATATGCTACCTTATTTTTCTCCCTAAAGTTTGGATTATTAAGTGGTTGACTAATTATCCAAAACTCAACGAGTCAGTTAGGTCATTTACAAGGTTATCTAAAATATTTAAGCTTCAATATTTCATATTTTTAGCAGTGATGCAAATGAGTAGGGGAACAAATGGGTAGGCGAGTTTAGCAAGCTTCCAACATACTGTCTACTCAATAAAACAATTTTAGAGAAGTTGCATTTCTAAATTCATTCCCTTTAAAGCACTACAGCCATCAAAGCACCACTTTTGTAACAACTCTACTGTCTTCATTTCAAGACAATTACTGTCGCTACCTTAGGTCACCTGCTGTGAGCAATATTCCCATCACTATGCAGAATCTGTAAGTGTTTTTTTGTGATAGATTTGTGCTATTATTTATGTATTTGAATATGTGTCATTCGCCCTGTTAAAGTGTGTACTTGCATTCTGTCTGCACTATTTTGAATGCAAATATGCTTCCCATGTAGGGATGTGCAGTATATTGCTACCATATTAGTTACTGGCTGATTTTTGTTTCTATATTGAATATACTGAGTCTACATTAAATGTTTATTTATGCATGCTCATTTTCCCTTTTTTAATTTTAAAAAAGACTAATAAATAATGCTGCAAAATGCCATCATAGGAATAAATCATCAAGATCCAAAAGGTTGAAACACAACTGGATATTTAATTCCTACCTTATTACAAGTCTGCTGTGGTTATTGATGCTTTCTGTGTGTGTGTTTATGTCTCTAGGATGGGTTGGTAAAGGCTAACATGGAGAAGCTCACTTTTTACGCCCTGTCAGCTCCAGAGAAGTTGGATCGGATCGGGGCGTACCTGTCTGAGAGACTGTCCCGTGATGTAGCTAGACACCGTTATGGGTACTGAAATTCATAAGCCTGATCTGAAACATCCCATCTTCTGTTTTGTAATACATCTTTTTATCTTTGTTCTGTTACTCCTGCTTGTATTCAGTGTGTGTTTGTCTCTTCAGGTATGTGTGTATTGCGATGGAAGCCCTCGACCAGCTGCTAATGGCCTGCCACTGTCAGAGTATCAACCTGTTTGTGGAGAGTTTCCTGAAGATGGTGCGAAAACTCCTGGAGGCTGACAAGCCCAATCTGCAAATCCTGGGGACAAACTCAGTACGTAAACACTGTTGTATGAGTAAATGAGTAATCTATGGCATTGAACATGTACCCACATTTGCAACATATAAAATTCATTATGTTTAACCCAATTTATTTTATTCTGTATCACCCAGAACCACCTTAGCTACTGCACACTGCAGATATCAGTCACATATAAAAGCCCCTTTTAAACTGATTTAATTATCAGTGGCGTTTCGCAATGACCTTATTTACCTGGAAATGCTTTAGGACAGAAATGCGTTAGTAGTCAGAACTGCACCCACATCTGTTCTCTGAAAGGTCATTGGCTTCTGCAAAGGCCGCATCCCATAATAATAATAAGGAAATGTTGGACTAGAGTATATGCAATTATTCATTAATTACAGATTTAATATGCAGGCTCTAGTTAAAAATGAGTCATTAAATCATCTAAGTGACAGGGTCTCATCCATCAGTTCTCTGCCATTTCTATAATAAGGCATTTTATTTTTGTTTTATTCATGGCCTCAGTGATCTTGACTCAAAATAGCTCAATCTATAAATAGCCTAAAATATGTCAAATGATAAAAGATTGGGTTCCTTTTTTAATCTGAAACATATAATAAGACTTTTTTATGTTACAGATTTGTATTTAATGTACATTCAAATATTAATATAATTGCAAATATGTGAATCTGTAAAATTATATGTGAATTTAATATATGATACATGGTTTAATAACATTTCTAAGTATTTGAATGTGCATAAATTAATGACCCTGTCCTAATCTTAAAATAATATAATAATGTTATTAATTTAATTAATTTGCTTCCATGTAGGTGAAGTCTGTTCCTCTATATGGATATTTATCAGGGCCAGAGCACCGATGGTGTGAGGACCCTATTGTAATTGCTCAATCAATTATTCTTCTCCGAAATGAATCGCATTTTTGAATCGCATGCTCGAAAACTCATGAAACTTTGCACACCACAGAAGTGGTGAAAATTTACGTCTGATATGGGTTTCAGAATTAGGTGTGGCAAAATTCCTCAATAGCGCCACCTACAAAATTTCAATTAAGCGCCCTTTGCGCTATGTTTCACGTACAGGTATGAAATTCGGTAGACAGTTGTTACAGCCGAATACCTACAAAAAAGTCCCTGGGTGCGAAATCTGTAAACCCAACAGGAAGTGAGATATTTTGAATTTTCTCTGCAAAATGTTTGCAGTTTTTGCATTTTCAGACGTTGTACGTTGTACATTTGGTTAGTCTAAGGGCCTTTGTGACGTTAAATTGTGAAGATCTAGAGTTTTCACCAAAGGGCGTGTCCGTGGCAGCCTGACAAAGTTCGATGGTTTGCCATGGCATACAATGCCCCAAACTTCACATGATTCAGTCTTGACCTGAAGACATCTACATGCCAATATTCAGTTACAGTCATAGCGCCACCTGCGGGCAACAGAAAATGTTTTACACTGTGATTAACTCCTCATAGAGATTTAATCAGATCAACATAATATTTGGTCAGTCTAATCTTAAGGCCTTAGCAATGGTACATTGCAAAGATCTTGAGTTTTCACTGAAGGGCGTGTCTGTGGCAGCCTGATAAATTCGGATGTTTCGCCATGAAGGAGGAAGTTGTTGTAACTCAGGCATACGGTGTCCGATCTGCCCCAAACTTCACATGATTGATAATAGTCTTAGCCTGAAGACATGTACATGCTATGAGCTCCCAAAGTGCCACCTGTTGGCAGCAGGAAGTGTGGCATGTCGAAATGACTTTGCCATATTTCGACTGTATTTACTCCCATACATTCATGTCACCCACTATTCACTGTTTCCCTAAAACCTTTCATCGCTGCTTGCAGCTTTAATTTTTCTTTGTTGTAGGTGTCAGAAAAGCTTTTATTGCACAGTAATGATGGTGAGCTCAACTGGGGTTAATGTAGAACAAAACATCACATTAACATTTAATCTTTGATAATACTGTCTCATAATCACCCACTAGCTGGCCCTGGGTAGAGCAGCATTTGCAGTCTTTTTAAGGAAATGGCTTTTTAAACTGATTTGACTTTGGTTTGCCTGGTTATGTAATTAATTTATTTCTATTGAATTGCTCTCATTTTCCAGTTTGTGAAGTTTGCTAACATCGAGGAGGACACCCCCTCGTATCATCGCAGTTATGATTTCTTCGTGTCACGGTTTAGCGAGATGTGCCATTCCAGCTATGAGGATCCTGACATCCGCACAAAGTGAGTGAACACATGCACACATCTGACAGTGTGCATTCAATCTAGATAGATTGATTGCTCAATCGATAGATAGATTAAATAGACATTTAACATTAAATAGAATATACATTATATACTGTACGCACTATCCACCTTATTTTTAACATAAGATAATTACCATTTGTAAGTTGAATGTGTGAGGCTTCCGGTGTCATGCGTTTCCAGTTATTTTACCTATACAAAAACAGTCTGTTATGCTGCTTTATATTGCAGATTGGTATTTGTTTTCATATTAGTTTAATTTATTATCATACTGGTACACTGGTTTGTAGCACAAATATTTTCAGTATTTACTGCACTTTGTTATTCTTCTAGTAATTTAACTATAGCAGTGCTAATGAATCTGAAGTCATTCACAGAAACATACATATTTCCACATTGAAAAATAAGGTGGATACACAGACGTTTTTTCCAGCTAACTGAGTACTTCCTCATTTCAGAATCCGAATGGCTGGCATCAAAGGTCTGCAAGGGGTAGTGAGGAAGACCGTAAACGATGAGTTGCAGGCGAACATCTGGGACCCTCAGCACATGGACAAGATTGTCCCCTCGCTGCTCTTCAACCTGCAGTCTGGTGAAGGCACAGAGAGGTGAGAGTATTGGGCTTCAACTGGCCTATAATTGACTCTTATTATATCTGTGCGAACAGGGTGTGTGAAGGTATGTAAAAACATATGTTGACAGGCAGGTAGGACATCCTATCGGACCGAGGGATATGATTGAACGAACATTTTATGGTCCTACGCCTTCCACAGACGATATAAATACATTTAGACCACTTAATGACATCTTGATTTAACTCATGTGACTCTATAGCTGCTGTAGCATATTTTACTGGACTATCCTGCTTTTAATGTTTCTAGTCAACGGTTTTATTAAGAGATTTCAGTAGTCAATGTTTTTAAAAAATGTTGAATTTCTGTCAAATATTAAACTCAAAGATTTTAATATAGTTTGTTATAAGAAATGTAATTATATACAGTTTAATTATATTGTATTATTAATTTTTTTTTTTGTCATGAATATAACTTTTGATGCTAATATGGCCATTAAAAATATATAAATAAAATATGTGACTATATTATATATGTATATATGTATATATATATATATATATATATATATATATATATATATATATATATATATATATATATATATAATATAGTTAGATATTTTATTTTCCCTGAAAATCCAACATAATTAATGTATATTTTGTATAACTATGTAGAAATGCCTATACTTCCCCAGTTTGGGAACAGTTAGATTTTTTTTTTTTTTTAATGTCTTTATGCTCACCAAGGCTGCATTTATTTGATCAAAACATGCAATACAAGTACAACACTATGAAATATTATTATGAAATATTATTACAATTTAAAATAAATGTTTTCTATATTGTAAAATGTAATTTATTCTTGTGATTCAAAGCTAAATTTTCAGCATCATTACTCTAGTCTTCAGTGTCACATGATCCTTCAGAAATCATTCTAATATACTGATTTGCTGCTCAAAACATTTCTTATTATTATCAATGTTGAAAAATGTTGTGTTGCTTAATATATTTTTGTGGATATCATGATACCTTTTTTCAAGATTGTTTGATGAATAGGAAGTTCAAAAGAACAGCATTTATTATAACTTGAGTTAAGATTAGGGTTACAGCTGATTTTCGTACATGTACATCATTTAAATTTTGTATTGATATGTAAAGTTGTGGCGTTTGAAACCATAATTGACCTAAAGCTGCACCGCACCAAATGTGAGTGGCGCATTGACATGTCAAACTAAATCGTTGCCACCATGACCGGTCTTTGTTGATGTGCACCCTACGCAGCCATAATTACACTGCAGGAGGAGACTTTAATTGCCCCTTTCTGCTGTTCGGTATGTGCTAATTGCCGTTTGATGTAAAGGGCAGCTGATAATTAACTCATCCTGTCAGATGTGCACATTTCCGATGGGCAGAACAGCAAGGCTGGTTTACTGCAGCCACAGCAATGAACTAAAACACAATGTGTTTGTTTCTGGTAAACTAAACAGTCCAGTATCCTTCTGGATGTATGGTGAGAGGATTTTAGCTTAAGTGAGAAGAGTTTCTGCAGATTTAGACAGTCGTCATGTGGTTCTATAACCGAGGGACCGTGAACCGAGCAGCAGGCTGACTGACAGCAGGGTGTGTGAGGGCAGAGGAACAGCGTGATTAATTAATGATGAGACGAACCCTGTGAGACTCTTCGCTCTTTTTCTGACACACACAGTGAAGCTCACACAGGAAGTATTCCTTTATATATGACATATTGTCTGTTTTTTTGGGGGTCCTATGTTACACAAAAATAATTTTCTTAATCTCTATTTTCTCTAAAAAAACAAAACATCAGAACATACTTAAAGGGTTAGTTCACCCAAAAATGAAAATTCTGTCATTAATTACTCACCCTCATGTTGTTACAAACCCGCTAGACTTTCGTTCATCTTTGGAACACAATTGAAGATATTTTTCAATATCTGTCCCTCTATTGACAGCTGCGCAACTACCAGTTTGACACTTCAGATTTCAAAAGCGATTGTGTCTCTTCCAACAGCTTGGACTAAAGCACTCAATTCATATGGATTAGTTTTGCAATCTTTTTCTGAACATTTTGAAGCATCAGTCTGGTTGTTTAGCTGTCAATGGAGGGACAGAAATCTCTCAGATTTCATTGAATATATCTTTATTTGTGTTCCGAAGATGAACAAAAGTCTTACGGGTTTTGAACATATGAGGGTGAGTAAATGATGAGAGAATTTTCATTTTTAGGTGAACTATATCTTTAAGATAAATTTACTTGGGAAGAAAAACTCATGTGACACTTTAGCTGCTTTTTTTTTTTTTTTTTTTTTACTGGACTGTCCTATTTACAAGCAATGGTTTTATTAAGAAATTTCAATAGTAGATGTTTTTAATAATTTAAATTGTATACAGTATTATTGTATTTTTAATTTCAGACTTTCAGGCTTTTAAGTTACACTAACACATTTTCTTAATCTGTTTTGTCTTGTAAAAAACAAAACAAAAAAAAACGACATCAGAACATACTTAAATTATACTTCAAAACTTACTTAAGAATTACTTCAGAATTTACTTCACAAGCAAATTATGATAATAAGTATCATAATCTCCATTTAATCCACTTAATGGATTAAATGGAGATTAGCCAATAATAATAATAGAGGTTATTATAAGTCTTAGGCCCGGTTTCAGAGTTTACACTAAATCAGGATTAGGCTTTAGTTTAATTAGGACATTTAAGTAGCTTTTATAAACGTGCCTTAGAAAAAACATTACTGGTGTGCATCTTAAAACAAAACAATGGATTAAAAAATGCATGTTTGAGCTGTTTTAACTGAAAGCAACTTGCACTGACATAACATAAAATATGTCAGTGCAAGTTGCTTTCAGTTAAAACAGCTCAAACATGCATTTTTTAATCTAGGACTATCTTAAGCCTTGTCTGTGAAACCAGGGGTTAAAGTTATAGTATCAAAAACAGACAGTTTAATTTGAACAGTCAGAGAAAATGTCTAAATTATGAGGTTTTTACTGCAGAAATCACTGACTAACATTAGAAGTGGACTACTGAAAATTGCTTTAGGTCTGGTGTTTTATTGAATGTTTTACAGGTGGTCTTTTCACACTCATTAGGTGATTTGATATGTCAGTAGTTTTTTTTTATTCAGCTTCTTCTCAGAAACCCAAGCTCTTTTTCAATTCTCAGTTGAGAAGAGCTGAAAACTAAAAGCCTCCTTTTCTTTTTGTTTCCTCTGCAGTCGCTCTCCCTCCCCGCTGCAGGCCAGTGAGAAGGAGAAAGAAAGCCCAGCCGAGCTGACAGAGCGCTGCTTTCGGGAACTGCTGGGCCGTGCCGCCTATGGCAACATCAAGAATGCAGTCACCCCTGTGCTTATGTAAGAGACCCGCCACACATTACGCCTGTCAGAATAGGTTATGAAAGGATGAGAATATTATTTTTGTAAATCTATGCTGGTATTGCTTTAGTTTTGAAAGTGTAGCTTGATTCTTATAGGCTATATTCACTTAAGATTTAGTAAATTTGCTTTATAATTCCAGTCTCTTAAAGGCACAATATGTAATATTTTTGGATTAAAATATCCAAAAACCACTAGAACAGCGTTATATATTTTGTTGACTTGTGTACTTACATTATCCCAGATGTTTCCAAGAATGTTTAAATCCAGAGAAAGAAGCAATTTTAACTAGGACACGGACCATGTCCGTGCGTCACCTATCAATGACATCATACCCGCGTTACCCTCGATTTCCAGTTTTATTTTGTAGAAACCATGAGAAAACCAAAGATGCTTGAAAATATTATGTTTTATTAGACAAAGGAACAACTGTTTGGATACATTTATAGACAGGAAACTACTCATTGTTATATAGCTCAACACGTTTGGTCTTATGGTTTGAATCTCGTTTTCTTGATTATATTAATATGATATTCAAATATCGATCTAGCTTACTGCAGTATGCAACAAGTGCCTCATAGCAGCCACTGACTGAACGCTCAGAGTAAAGTTATAACATCATTTTCAACACACAAATGTATCTAATATAAACAGTGCTGCGTTACCCCACATACTCCTGATCGGAAGAAGCGGAAGCGGTGATTGTGGCATAATAAAAGTTCTGCTGCTCTCAAGCCCTGTGTCACGCTCGTCTTTCATTAGCAATCGCTCCAGCTGCCTCATTCAGCTACAGCATCACTCGGCCCTGCTCTGCTTCATATAGTAATGTCAATAATATCATCCATGAACGTGGTTTCTGCCTGAGTTCCATCCCGATTATTTTCCATCGGCTGTGAGGTGAACACGTCATCCAGTTACGCCTTTGTTTTGAATAGGCGACCTCTAGCGGTGAAAAATTACATTGTGCCTTTAATGTTGGCATATTGATTAAGGGTAATTCAAGAATATTTAAAACTTGTCTCAGTTTTAGACTATTTATAAGTTCATAATTAATCTCGCTGCAGGTGGTGTGAATCTAATTTTTCAGTCACTTTTGGCTTCATTTCTCTAGTTCAAGCTCTCTTGGTTCTCTCACCGCAGGCATCTTGATAATCACTCTCTGTGGGAAGGCAAAACATTTGCAGTGCGCTGCTTTAAGATCATCATGTACTCCATTCAGGTGAGTTCAGTCCTGTTTTTAATTGAGGCAAGAATCTACATTTTTTGTCATTTTAGTCACACATTCAATGTGAATAGTTATACTTTATTAGTATGTTATTATTTTTGCAATTCTGTTTAGTTACGATTATTAGTGATGCAAAGATTATTCTTTTTAAATTATATTTACATTTATATATACATATTTTTAATCACAAATTTTAATAAACATTTTTAACCTAGTCATTTAAATCTCTATTCTTTGTCTCTTTCTTTCTGTCCCACTAGTCTCAGCATTCTCATCTAGTCATCCAGCAGCTCTTGGGCCATTTAGATGCCAACAGTAAGAGCTCAGCCACAGTGCGTGCTGGGATTGTTGAGGTCCTTCTGGAGGCGGCTGCCATCGCTGCCAGTGGCTCTGTTGGTGGGTGTGGAATTACAACGCCGGTTAATGTGAATCACTGTGATAATTATACTAAACATTAAGTAGTGTAGCCAGTGTAAAACTTACTGCACAGGAACAGAGTGGTATCTTATGATATGTGATATGTGTTTTGCACAAGCTATAACACATACCACATATTTCATGCCTGTGCTCAGTATCTGGGTCACTCTCCCCCAGACGTTAAGCTGCTCCTCTGGGAGAACAGAAGTGTGACATTGCATCTGACCCAATCTAGATTTCAGCCAAAAATATACAATTTATAGCCCGACTCTCCTCTCCGACATCAAGTCAGTGCTCACACCTAATGTCACGTGTGAAAGCCCTGTCACACTTCTTCTGGCAGCAATGCTGCTGACCCAAGGGGGCGGTACCACCTACAACTCTAAACTTTTTTGTATGTATTTAACGCAGTTAATGCAGCATCTGTTTTTTCCATCATAATTTGGCTAGTGTTACATTATATGATCACGCTCTTATTCACGCAAATGCTTTTAAACCATTCAAGCTCCACAAGACAAACGAGAATGCGCTGTCTGTGAATGTCGTGTCTGTGTGACACATACGACTCCTGTGCACAGAAAGACACTTTTGCGCTTGAACAAATAATAACACAGAATTATACCTGAATGCCCGTTTTGTCGAGTATCCTGATAAGAGCAGTCTTACATGAACTTCAAGAGTTGTGAGAAAATAAGATGCACATCAGATCCACGTTATGTTTGGCAGAGGCCAGTCACAGCAGCCTAATAAACCAGATGCTGTGGTGTCTAATGTTAATGTTAATCAAAGAACAAACAGAAAATTGTAGCTTTAATAAGGATTAATCTATATTTAATTTATAATCTATGGTGTAAAGAATGTATTTAATAACTTTATTCAATTTCTGTATATAAGGCCACAGGTGAATATCACATTTATTACTATAATGGGTTTTTGTGAAGCTTGTTTTAAGTTCACTTAAATTAAAAGTTTAAAGCCTAATACATTTTGAAATTGATAGCTTTCAGTTATACTGTAATGTTGAATGTCTATAATTAATGTTTAAAAAAATAATTTCATAGAGACATCAGTACCAGTATTAATATCAGTAATACTGGCCTTCATTCGTAAAAAAGATGCCATTACACAAATTTAAAATATACTGTCTATGTTGTTTCTACATTAATTTGGAGAGTATCTGTGAAATTATAAAAAAAAAACTTTTTTCATCAACAATGAAACAATGTTTTTAATCTCAATTAATTTCAGAATTTTTTCATTATACACAACGTGAAGCAGAGTGCCTGCAACCCCTTCAGCCGTGACTTATGCACTAGCCTCCAGTACCTTATTGCTTTTATAAAACGGTTACCACACAATACAAATATCAAAGCCAGAAATATGTATCAATGCAACTTTCATGAAGTAAACTTTTTCTAAAAGCCTTCCTTCCGCCAGAAAAATAGTCCCTGACCGTGAACAGCAACAGAAGTTACATTTTCGTGCCATTAGATGCCGGCAAAGACTGTCTTTATGAGTGTGTCAGTCAGTAGTGAAGACTTTTACATTGAAAAGACTGAATTGTAGTGAACACGGAACAAGGCGCAACTGACAAATGCTTTGACTAGCGCTGTCCATCACGGGAAAACCCCTTAACTGTTAAAAGGACAAGATAATACATCAGACATTTAAATGGATTTTTTGTTATGAACATAGGACTGACCTGAAGGAAAATGCTAAATCTGAATGCAGGTAATAAACTCGCTCACTCGATCTCTTTCTCACAATACTCTTCTACGTAATACAGTAAGCTTCAATGAATAATATCAATTGAGAACATACAGTTTACATTGCTAAGAGTGGTTGCTAAGGGTGTTGTGTAGTGATACACAGAACACTTGGGTAAAGCGGTCATAGCCGTGTTTTATCTTGAATAAAACACAGCTATTGACCAATCAGAATCAAGGACAGGAACTAACCGTTTTATATATATATATGAACTTTTGCATCACTACTGTCACCAAACAGAATTGCAAAAATAAGAATTTTTGATAGCACCACAGAGTTATGACGATTGTGTCAAATATTTTGCTGTTTGATTTATATTCTTACAGCCCAGATTCTTATAATTGTTTTGCAAATTGTTTTTGATTATTAATAAGAGTGGTTAAAAACAATTTGTTCAAAAAATTCATATCAATATCTCCAGTTGTACTGATTTAGTCCGCTCAGCTGCAGATGACTAATATTAAAAAAATGGCTGCATATATGTGTTTGTTGCTTATTTTAGGCCCCACAGTGCTGGAGGTGTTCAACACGCTTCTCCGGCATCTGAGGCTCAGCGTGGACTATGAACTCACAGGATCCTACGACTGCACCAACCTCGGCACCAAGATCATCAAGGAGCACGAGGAGAGACAGCTACAGGAAGCCGTCATCAGGACTATTGGTGTGTCTGCGAGCATAACACGACAGACATTTCACAGTCTTCTTTAAGTTTCTTTATTTTTAATTACTATGGTCTGTGTCTTTTGAAATCAGGCTCATTTGCAAACACGTTACCCACGTATCAGCGCTCTGAAGTGATGCTCTTCATCATGGGAAAGATTCCCATTCCAGGCTTGCATCTCACACTACCCTCTACAGGCTCAGGGTGAGCACTGCAGCCACTACATACTTTTTTACTATGAAAATCACACAAATTAATTTAATTAAACATTATTGTGTGGTAGATAAAAGCATTTATTATACATTACATTTAATAGACATATAATGTTTTCTTTATTTTTATGTCATTGCATTTAAGTTTGTGGTAATTGTTTTTGGTGAAAGTCTTTGCAAATCTCAAACAGAATCACGGTTTTATTTTAAAGCTTAAATGTCTTCACTTTTCACATTTTCTAAGGTGAACATAATTTCTTGTGTCTGTACTGCAGGCTTGAAGGCAACCGAATGATCCAAGTCATGCTGTTGAAGTCCTTGAGACAGGTAAAGTCTACCTACTTGATGCCTCATTAAAGAGAATTGCATCAAAACAGATTTGATGTTGTAAAGATAATGTTTCCCTCTTTCTTTTCTTCACTGTCCAGGTCACATGTGGCTTCCAGACGACTAACATGCTGACAGCTCTGCCCAACTCCTTTCTGGACCCATTGTTGTCATTTGCTCTGCTAGAGGATGCAGAAATTCGGCTGCTGGTGCTGGAAATTCTGGTCAGCCTCATTGATCGCCATGACAACCTCCCCAAGTTCTCCACCATCAGGTTAGTGTCTTTACTGCATTTAGGTCTAGGTGTTCTGACCATGGAGTATACACTATTGTTCAGAAGTTTTCCATTTTTTAATGTTTTTAAAAGAAGTCTCTTATGCTCACCAAGGCTGCATTTATTTGATCAAAAATACAGTAAAAACAGTAATATTGTGAATTATTAGTAAAGTTTAAATAGCTGTTTTCTGTTTGAGTACATTTTTAAAAGGACTTTATTCCTGTGATGCAAAGCTGAATTTTCAGCATCAGTCTTGAGTGTCACATGATGCTTCAGAAATTATTCTAATATGCTGATTTGCTGTTCAAGAAACAGTTGTGCTACTTAATATTTTTATCAGGATTCTTCCTGATCAGCTTCCATCTAAATTGAACTATTTACTTTCATAATAAATGTGACCCTGGACCACAAAACCAGTCATAAGTCGCACAGGTATATTTGTAGCAATAGCCAACAATACATTGTATGGGTCAAAATGATAGATTTTTCTTTTATGCCAAAAATCATTAGGATATTAAGTAAAGATCATGTTCCATGAAGATATTTTGTAAATTTCCTACCGTAAATATATCAAAAATGTATTTTTGTGAGTGGATATGCGTTGCTAAGGACTTCATTTGGACAACTTTAAAGGCGATTTCTTTCAATATTTAGATTTTTTTTTTTTTGCACCCTCAGATTACAGATTTTCAAATAGTTGTATCTCGGCCAAATATTGTCCTATCCTAACAGAAGTTTTTCAGATGAACTTCAGATGAATTTTAAAAAAATTGACCCTTATGACTGGTTTTGTGGTCCAGGGTCACAAATTTATTTATTGTGCACCATTCATCAGCGCATATGAAACTTTGTAATTAATAAATTGCCAATAATAAAAGAAAATGTATGTAACCAAAAGGGTATTAACCAATAATAATATTCAGCCTCTTTCCACTGAATATTCAGTTTCAGTTTAGAAAAATATCATGTCATTAAAAATAGCATTTTATGCAGGTGATTTAACAAACTTTCAAAAACAACAGAATCTAAAATTTTACTTTTTACTATGTTTTACTAGTTTTTCTATGGTTTCATGTGTCACTTTGTCCCCATGCAGTATCATCTCTGATATCTCTGTGCTTAAACTCAAAGTGGACAAGTGCTCACGTCAAGACAACCTCTTCATGAAGAAGGTACAGCATTCCTCTGTCCATCGCTCACATTCCTGTTGTCATTATCATTCTGATCTTAAGTCGGTGCTTCTGTTGAGATTGCATGTATGTCCGAAGGGCTGATGCTGTGTTGAAGTGTTTTGACTGTGATATCTCTGTTTTTAGCATGCGCAGCATCTGTACAGACACATCTACCTGTGCAGTAAGGAACAGAGCAGCGTGCGGCCTCACTTTGAGAAGCTCTACTCACTCCTGGCCCTCATCAGCATGGAGCTGGCCAACGAAGAGGTGGTGGTGGACCTTATCCGTGTGGCGCTCGCTCTACAGGTGTGTTTACACTCCTAAAGTCCCCATGAAATCAAATTTTAACAATAGTTATATTTCCATCCACCTATTTTTATGTGCATTTTGGAATATTGCATTAAAAAACGCTGAATGGAAACGGCAAGATGCGCATAAATTCTAAAAATGAGCATTAAAAACTTGTGTATTCATCTGAGTTGGATCAATTTTTTTATCCGGTAAGAAAACATGCGCATAAACTACGATGGAAACCCAATTACCATACCGAATAAATTCCTCGCTGCACATCAAAAAAGACTTTGCGATGGGACGGCATAACTGGACCAACCAGTGGATGCATCTTGTTGCACAGTATCTGAAATGCTGTTTTGGTTGTTCTGAAATTCCTGAACAAAGTCTGTCAGTATAATTACCTCACAGAACTGTTTTACATGACTGCGTTCCCAAACAGGAGGCATCTGCCTGTTAACATTACCATGTTTATTGTGTTTCGTCTGCATGCTCTGAAGAGTAGTATATTATGTATGAAAATGATTATATACAGTGGCTTCTTCTACTGCATCAACTTACAGTGATATTTATCTCCATTTTATCGGGAAGTGACAATTTTGTTGTCTTCGACTCACTGGATGGAAATGGTGCTTTATTCACAAATGTTTTATGCAATATTCCAATTTTGGTTAAATTCACAACTTTGGATGCAAACATAGCTAATGGCAAAATTCACATTTAGAAGATGTATGCATTCAAAATTTACAATCTCAAATCTTAGAAAGTATGTTAGTCCTGCACACATAAAGCAGGGCCACCAAATATGACATTAGAGATTACAGAAATCCGTTACCTCTTTTCAATCTTAAATATTGTAGAACACCTTGTATATGAAAATGATGTGAAGAGTTCAGGGTGAAATCGCTATGAGTTGTTATATAGCTGCAAGGTGTGTTCCTGTTGTGCCCCCTACTGTACGGCTGTGAATTTGCTTTACCTTGTAAATTTGTCATCTCTCTTTTTTTGCTCTAATCTCTCTTTATTTTTTTCATCTAGTTTTCATGTCAAGTCATGGAAGTTCAATATTTATTCTTTTCCTGTGCTGATAGCACAAACGGGAACACAGAAAAACTATATTTGCAATGGTCTCCATTACCCTTCTATAGTTTACTTGCGAGTCCGTCAAGCCACACATAAAAACACAACATGCACAAGAAACAAAACTAAACTATTCATCTTTGTCAGCTCTTTTATGGCTTTTTTTATTGAGGCTGGGTAATTTTTTCATTAATTTGAAACTGAAACTGAGTTTTTTAAATTAAAAAAATGTGAGTTTTGAATTTTCAAAATGTATTTTTTTGTTTCATCATGACCTATATGGTGTAACAAGGAATTCATAAAGACTTTGGTTTCAGTGTTTCTTTTCTTCTTCCTGTGTTGCTTTTCATCCAGGACTTGGCTCTGAGCAGTGAGGAGATGTTACCGGTGTATAACCGCTGTGCTGTTCATGCCCTGTCCTCTGCTTACCTCAATCTCATCAGTCAGCTCACCACCGTTCCTGCGTTCTGCCAGCATGTTCATGAGGTCAGTGCCATATAGACGCTGCACACAACCACCAGCAATGTGGTCACTAAATGTTTGTTTTTATCAGCTGTATTGCATAACAATTTAAGATGAATAAAATGTATCAACCTTTTTGCAGGTGATTGAAATGAGACAAAAAGAATTTCCTTACCTGTTACCTGAGGACGTCTTCATTGAAAACCCAAAGTAAGACAAACTGACAAAATATTGTTTGTACTGTATTTTGGTCAAATAAATGTATTTATTTATTTTAAATGTGTATATATTTTATGAATTATGATTTGTTTGTCCTCTTGATTTCCCAGGATTCCTAAGACACTGGAGAAGCTGGAAGGAGAGGTGTTGTTCCAACAGGCCAAGATCACTGAGGTTCTTGGAGGAAGTGGCTACAACACTGAACGACTAGCTACACCTTATGTCCCACAGTTTACAGGTGCATAACGGAGAATTTTGTGCCACATAATATCAAAATAACTTTTTTTTTAATAGAGGTCTCTTTTATAATTTTTTTTTTATAAATGTCTTATTGTGCACAAATTATCATTATGCACCAATCAAATACCAATGGATAACCTTCTCTTCATTGGTTCTCGCTGAATACACTTTTTCACTTGGAAATGTCACATGGCACACTCTAAATGCAATGCGTGTGCCGTTCATGTTGTTTTTAAGAATGCAATGTAATTCTTATTGTAGATAAGTAGCTACACAAGCTATAGCCAATGCAATCAAGGCATTTGCATTGCAGATTAACTGATTAGCTTTAGTCTGATTAGCTTTAGTCTAAAGTTGTTTCTGCTTATTAGCTGACTGACAGATATTGATTGAGTAAACAGTTGATTAATTCCACCCCTTAGATGAGGACCGGCTCTCGAAGAGAAAGAGTGTTGGAGAAACAATATCTCTCCAGGTGGAGGTAGAGTCCAGAAACAGTCCCGACAAAGAGGAGGTAAATGAAAGCATACAACCCTATACAGTCACACGTGGCATGAATATATATATATATATTATATTACACTATCGTTCAAAAGTTTTGGATCAGTAAGATTTTAATTTCATTTGCTCACCAAGGCAACATTTATTTAATTAAAAATACAGGAAAAACAGTAATATTTTACGATTTAAAATAACTGTTTTCTATTTGAAAATATTTGAAAATGTAATTTATTCTTGTGTTGGCAAAGCTGAAATTTCAGCATCATTACTCCAGTCTTCAGTGTCACATGATCCTTCAGAAATCCTTCTAATATGCTGCTAAATCTTACCAATCCCAATCTTTTGAACGGTGGTGTATATGTGTGTGTGTGTATGTGTATATATATGTATATATATGCAATTTATATATTTTATATATTTTACCTTGAACCTGAATGTATCACAATTAAATTTCATTAAGTAAATATAAAAATATATATAACTGTTGTAACATATAAATGTATAATATATAAATATATAAAATTTATATATATTAAAATATTATATATTATAATATATAAATATAAATGTATATCTAATATATAAATGTATATTTAATTTAAATTTAAATAACAAATAGTAGGTTTTATCAGATATAGCTGACTTCTGGGGACGAATTGTTCTGATTTATGTTGTCTTTTCCTACAGAGAACACCAGCTGAAGAAATCACTTTTGAAACACTAAAAAACGCCATCGGTGGGTTGATTTAATGAGAATTGAACTTTCTCTAAATTGTTTCTGCAGTTATTTCCAGAATCTGCATGATATAATCGTTTGTATCAATATTGCTTTGTTAACTCCTCTGTTAGCTGAACAGTGCTAAAGTGTGTTTGTGTGTGTGTATTCTCCAGTGGACAGTGTAGGCGTAGAGGAACAGGAGAAGGAACGCAGGAGACAGGTGGTTGAGAAGTTCCAGAAGGCCCCCTTTGAGGAAATAGCTGCCCACTGTGGTGCCAGAGTAAGTTAACTCATAGCGTTTTTCCTTTTATTTCATGAAAATGTATGCCACTGTTGTCTTCTCTCACACTGATCAGCTCAATATTGTAATTTAGGGCTAATATTTGTTCTTCTGTTTCCTCCCAGGCCTCAATGCTGCAGAGCAAACTTAATCAAATCTTTGAAATCACGATCAGGTAGGTTGCAGCATGGCTCATTTCAAACATCAGCCATCTCTGGTAAAGATGTTTGTGGTGATAAATAATCTTATCTTTTTGCTCTTTCTTGCTTGCAGGCCTCCTCCCAGTCCATCTGGAACCATCACATCAAGTTACGGCCAAACCCAGAGTCGCTCTGTCCCCGTTTATGAGATGAAGTTCCCGGACTTGTGTGTTTACTAGTGCAGCTCAACTCAGGATTCAGGGACCTTCAGTAGCAGCAAGAGGTGCAGGAAGCTGGAGGGTTTTAACTATTAAATTATATTTTTATGTTTCTAATGCAGGAAAACTAAGAGGTCAGCCCTCCTCTATCCTATAAGCCTCATTGCTGTATTGTCCCGTTCCCCCGCCTATGCTGTTACTGTAGACAGTAACTGTTGGAAGAATTTCGTACATTTGGGTTGAGTTACGCTGAGTTTTCCGTATGTACAAATATTTCCCACATATTCTTGGTTATTCTGCTCCTCCATAGCTCACATAGACATGTATTTGTGCAAGTATTGCAGCAAAATTCCAACGCAACGGGGGCACAAAACCTATTAAGAATGTCTGGGTAATATTTCACCCCTAAAATCAGAAGAAAGAAATAATAAATTATATTTTGAATAAATAAATTAAAAAACTTATTTTAGGACCTTTTAATTTTTTTTTTTTTTTTTGCAATGTGACATTATTTTTTATGACAATTAAGCACATTTACTCCCAAATTCTCATTGTAATGTTAAAGAAAATACTTAAATTGTAAATTGTTTATACATTTATTGTAGGAATTCTTATACTGTCTTTAATTATGTGTATTGTAGTGCTGGTTTCAATTACAAATCATTGCATTTCAGTCATTCCTTATTGTAATAAAACTATAGTAAAATCACCAGTATTTAAGGTGGTATGAGCATTTAATTAGCATTTAATAGCATTTAATTGTCATAAAAAATAATGTTGTGATGCAAAATAATCTTAATGATCATAAAATAGGCTTCATTTTCTTTATGATCTATATATGTGTGTGTGTGTGTGTGTGTGTGCATGTATGTGTGTGTATATATATATATATATTTATATATACACACACACACACACACACACACGCACACACACTTTTTTTTTATTATTGTACAATAAATTATGATGAAGAGGAGTTTTATAGAGAAAAAGGTGAAACTTCCCCCTCTGTCATCTCATGATAAATTGTGACTAATCAAGCTTACAAACCTTTCTACCAAGAGTTTAAATCCTATTAGTATCATTGAAGCCCATTTATTACACAACACGTCTCTTGAATGATTTTTACTTGTTGGTGCTAATTTCTGTTCCTAGTAGTTTGAACATTTAGTGAATTAACTTCTTGTTGCTTTCTTTAAACATAGGAAGCTTATTATCACAAAGTGTTCTCAGTCTGTGTAGATATCTGGAGTTCAGATCACTGGAGGTGACTGTCTCATGTGTTAAACACAGTTAAACAAAGTTATTTAATTAACACTTTTTTCTATTTATCTAACCATACTCATTTGCATTCATCTGTAACCTGCTATGTTGTGCTTATTTTTGAGTGCTTCCGCACAGTGTTGTGGCATCAGACAATTTTTTAAAATTATTTTTATTTTGTAAACATAAGCATAATTTTTACTGTGTATATAAAGTTGTGTATAAGGTCTATGAATATATGTAAATAGCTGTTTATTAGTTTTAGAATGCTCTGGTTTAGTCCTTGTTTGGTCATTGTCTGAATGAGAGTGTGTATTTCCTCATAAAGAACAAATCAGTATGACACATTTTAATAGAGTTTGCAAAATTCATAGTTTTGTTTTTGTGATTGACTGCTAGCTCCAGGGTTCAGAGGCAAATGAAGAAAAAACAGTTTGAGGAAAGGCAACATCACCATTCATCACAATCCCTTGTCAAACATATTTTTTTGATACAAGTTACATAAATCTCTACAAATATCCCAGATCATGCCGAGAGATATTTCAGTGCTGATCTGTGTCTCTACGTATAATAGTTTAAGGATAATATACAGTCTGGGTTTATTTTGCTAGTGTGACCGTCTGACTGTACATTATCCTGCTTATTACATCCTGCTAATTACCAAATAAAAGAAAATATGGACATGAAATATTCATTCTAAGTTGATATTATTTAATTATCTTAATTGTAGATTAGCTTACTTGTAGATGTGCTAAGAAAAAAGTCCATTATAACGTAGAAAACAGTCGGCCTAGCAAGACCTGCAATACAACAATATTACGATATTAATTGATATATAGTATTTTTAATCTGCAATCAAAGTTATGTTTTTTATTTACTAGTTAGCTAACATATTTATCTACAATGCAACAAGTCGTCCTGTATTTTAAGTTCTCTCTCATCCAGCTCTTTGAGTTTCTTACCAGTTTATTGTTCTTCCAAGCTATTTTTTTCTTTCTTTCTTCTAGCCACCCATCAAAGATTTTCTCTTCACAGTAAAATTAAGTTGGTAACTGTTTTGAGTTGCCATTGAGCTATTCTAACTTGTTTTGGTCTGAAAAGCGAGCGCATGGAGTGACATACCATGGTCAGAGTCACAGTTTAGCGGTCATTATACAAAATTTCTCCTATTGGCTAATAAGAATCAAGTATTTTAGAGGCTGTATAATAAATTATATTTTTACTATTTGATGGAAAACTTTAAAGTTGTAGGTGTGGAACCTTCCGTTTTCCTCTGGTCTTTCAAATTATTCATGTTTAGCTAGCAGACATCTGTGTGTTTCTGCATATTTTAGTCCCATTATGTGAAAGGACAATTTTTTGTATGGGTGTGGATTTTATAGTGCCATTAACTGAACTGCTGTGCTTTTTCTAGAGGATTCTCTCAGCGTGCTGTTTTTTATGTCATCAATTGGTGACTGCATACAGTATATGTTTTAAGTGTTACTTTTTATGTTTTTAAGAGCAGATAACATGAGGCCAAGTATAAAAACAGACTAAATCATTTTTACACAGACAGAGCAGTAGATATTTTAATGATCCAACAAAAATAACCAGAGATACCTAAAAAGTAAATGCTATGATTCCTGTAGTCTAGTGTTTTTACCCTAGTATTAGTCACTGCCGTCCTTAGTATTAGTATGCATTTGCTATATGAGTATTCCCTTGAAATGAATCTGAAGTGTAGCTCTTGCCCCGATTATATCAGTGTAAATGCTCAGTAGTTCTGTAAATACATCTCACATTTCTTCAGCATTGTAGTGGCATCAGTAATGGATTTAATGTCTGTAAGAATGTTAATTTCTGGGTTGTGACGTGTCAAAGTTAGTCATTTATCTTTGCAATTTAATTGTCATTTCTGATGTAAATGGAGTCTTGAATTGGAGAGCTGTGTGTAGCACTGATGAAATATCAATCACAATGTCTGTTTCTTTTTCTAATGAATGAAAGTTTTCCCTCTGATTTGTTTGTGGTTAAACTGCAAATAGACAATAAAAATTTTTCGATATAATGCAGTGTGCACATTTGAAATGTTTTGCCACAAAACTCAAAAAGCTTTAAACTGGGAGTTATTTTAGGCTGATTGTTTTAGACAAAATTTTTTTAGACTGACTGTCATATTTTCATCAAACTATTATTTTTAGACTGATTATTTTAACATCTGAAGTTAGGGGTGCTGAAACTTTGGAGTTTGCCAGTGACTTTACGCTGCGCCTTGTTTTATTCTTTTCATGCTTTCTTGCTCAAAGGTTTTCTTTTCTTTGTTCAGCAAACGTAATCATATAATTTGGTCTTGGAAGGGTTTGAAGAAAAATGTCTGAGCTCAAATCGAGATCTCTTACTTTTAGACTACAGGATTTTTTTTTTTTTTTTGTAAGCAAAATGTAAGCAAAAGTCTCTATTTGCTGTCCAGGAGAAACAAGATACGATTTTTATAAAGAGATGTAATTTGTGATCTGTTTTATTGAAATCTCTGTCTTTTTTAAAAGGGGTGCTTCACCACTGGCAAAATGGGCTTTCAGTTAAACTTGACTGCCTGTAGAAAGGTGAATTATTATTATTATTATTTTTTTTTTTTTAAATTGGTGCTACCTGACTAGAGAAAACAGAAAAAAGGCTGTTGTCTTCCCTTTTGCCAATTAGGAAGGAAAACATAAACACCCATAATGCACTGGGCATGTTGCCATCAAAGGACACTCCCACCAGTCTGCTATGGATGCGCTTACCGGAGTCAAATAGTGCCTTGCTTTAGTAGCAGATACTTCTAGGCAAACTTTTAATGGGTGTCGACTGTATTGTTCTCGGGTGCAAGAACTCAGTAAGTAAACGTTTAGCACAAGTGAGTTACTTTCGGTTTCCAGTGAAGGATCCAGTGGATCCTTAACCATTGTAGGCAATGGTTAAAGGCTGCAAAGAATTGTAAATGAGAACGCTACAACAGAAAATCTGAAAAACCTCCACGTTTGTATCATGCAGAGGGGAAAAACTGCCTAAAAGATCGTGAATTTCTTGGTCCTGATAATGCGGAGAACAAGTAAACATTGTTTATTTACACTACCTATATTGTAGCAATTAAAAAAAAGAATAAAAATGCTCAAAGAATATTAAGGCTGGCCCACACTAAAAGATTTTCAAAGTGTGAGAGACCACAAACATGACGATACAAAAAAATCAGATTTAACAGTTTTGTTCCTATGGAGTGTGGAGTGCCGCAATGTGACCAAAATGGCACAACCCACATAAACAGATTCTATTCACAAACAACTCGACTGTGAACACGGGAAATCTTGCAAAATCTCTTGCAGACAAATTTTGACTTTAGATTAAACAAACATGGTGGACGACGGGCAAGAAGAAATGGCAATAATAGTGATTGGACTTCTTTTTACAGAAAAAAGGAAAAGGTTTTAGATGAAGTCGTGTTATGCCTCCATCTTCCGTCAGCTCACTTTCTGATTGGGTATCATTTCATTGCGCATTTTTTGTCTGGGTTCCCCCCACACAACAGGATTTCTGATCGTAAATATTCAACATGTTGGACATTTACGATTTGAGATCGTTGCGGCCCTGACGTTCTTCCAACCAGATTAAATCACTCACAAGTCCTGAAAAGTGAAGCCAAAGCATTTCGATCGGCCCCTAGTGGCTGGCTGCAGTACAGGTCATAAACCCCGCCCTCACCATGTAATTGAATGGGATGCGAGCCGAACTAAAAAATCTAATTACACTTCAATTCATTTTTTTTTTAAAAAGATGGTTTCTGTCATTTTAGCTAGTTCTTATCACGCAGACGTATGTTAAAGTGTTCATTTTTCCAGTAAGTTTGGATTTAGTTATTTGATGCTATAAAAACGGGGTGTAACGTCATGATTGACAGCTGTGCTTGCGATTGAGTCTGCGGTAGTATGAGTGGGACCTTGATACTGTGGCTCCACAACTGCGCAGACTTTGGCTCCAAATGATGTAATCAGCAATGACCGTTACTGGGATATTTTGGCTTCGTTTTTCTATAGTGGAAGGATGTGGAGACACGTCCTCCATCTTTTTTTACAGTCTAAGTCTATAGTTTAACACACCTTTCACCACAGGAAAATCAAGATAATCTTGATTTAGGATTGTCGGAAAGGGGAGAATTGGGCCGAAAATCGGCCTGATTATCTTGCAGTGTGTTGGTGCCTTTATGTGGTATAAATGCACAGATGCCAAAAGCCAATAATTATTTTAAGTTATGGCCCATATTATGAATCTATAATGTTATTATAAATCTTTAAATATGTGGTTTTGCTTTTTTCCCTTTACCTCCCGATTAGAATTTTATGTTAGACATCAAAACATTATGATATACAGTTAAAAAAGACAGATGACTATGTAACTCTTTTGTAACATGGCATAAAGAGTCCAGTTTACTGTGGAAACCAAAAAAATCCCTTATATTGTCCGCTTCCCATATGGATCAATTCAGACCAATCGACAAATTGGCCACTCCAGGATATATATATCAAACATAGAAACAGAAATTCACAGCTGGCAACATTGCAAATTCAGTTTAATGTAGTTCATGTACAGTATATTACAGTAAAGCATTTCTGAATATCCTTTCTTTTTTTTTATCCCAGAGATGATCAGTACAGTGCCGTGTGTCTAAATGAACTGTGAATATCAAGTAATGAGTGTTTCATATATATTTTTTTTTTCCACAGGACACTAACATTTCGTGCCCTGTACTTTTGGTTTAGAGGAAGCTTTTTTAAATAAGGTAGCCGATATTAAGGACACATTTAAATGTTTTGACACCAAATATTCTCTCCTCTCTTAATCTCTGAATGGCTGTCCGTCTTTAACAATGACGTTTCGTATGAGTGTGAGCAGTGGCTTGTTGGATTGATCTGAAAAGGGCCTCATGAAGCCTCCGTAGCGCTTGTCAGGTGGTGCGTTCCAGCGGAAATGGGTCATGCGATACTTCCCGTTGTTCTTTACATTGTTCCTGTTTTGAATATGGAGCTTGTCTCCCTGCCCTCGCTCCACCCGGATGCTTTCCACCAACTCCTCTGGTTCCACCGGCTCCTCCTCCAGAGCACCGTTAGTGAAGACTTTGACAGGTCGGCGCTTGCGGCCCATGGGTTTGCCCCAGCGGAAGTGCTCCATGGAGTAAGACCTCCTCTCATCATTGTGAGGGGTTTCTCCAGTGGGGTCTTGAAGCTCGATCGAGTCAGGAGACAGAGCTGATAAGAGCAGGGCCAAACTGAGACTCTCTTCCTCAACCTCTTCTTCACTGTTCAGCTGTTCAGATGAAGACACTCTTCCATAATTGGAGGATTCTTGTGTAGATCTGCACTGCCTGATACACTGCTGCACAGTCAGGACAGAGTACAAGAGGACATGGATACGTTAACCATGGATGCAGTTTTTGTTAACAGACATTATTACATTGTTTACGTGCATTCAAATTGTTTAATTTGAATCTTTTCGTATGTACTCATTATACCATAATTGGCTGAATCTCATGAAGCTTGTTAAGATTATATTGGAAAGAAAATATTAGAATATTAAAAAAAAAGTAAATCTCATCACCATAACGTTTAAAAATTTAGATTTTTCAATAGTGTTTATGGATTCAATATTTAATGTACACCTTATATGCTAATTTATTTAAAAATAATGTATTTATTTTTGTACTGTAAAAGGAATCACCATTGAGAATGACCAAAAATTATCATTATATATTATTATATATGCATATATATTTTTTCTTTCTTTTGTGAAATTGACTCAGTTACTTGTTAATGAGAGATTAATGTTATCAAATTATTGTCAGGTTTGTGGTCTTATTGATTGCTCATTATATAAATATGATTTCATATGACTGAAAACACCAAAAAATGAATACAAAAAATTATACTAATTGTGTGTTTTATTCTTTTATTATAAAATTAGAAATGTCTTTACTGTCACTGTGATCAATTGAATCCATCCTTGCTGAATAATTTATATGGCTTTCTATTCATCAAAGAATCCTTTAAAAATAAATATTTCTTGAGCAGCAAATCAGCATATTAGAATGATTTCTGAAGGATCATGTGACACTGAAGACTGGAGTAATGATGATGAAAATTCAGCTTTGCCATCACAGGAATAAATTACATTTTAAAATATATTAAAACAGAATTTTGAATCAAAGCAGCCTTGGTGAGCACAAGAGACTTATTTCAAAAACAATTAAAAAATCGAACCAACTCTATAAAGTAGTGTATATCTTTAAAGTCATGTTATTAATGCCTATAAATGCATCTTACCAATTTTTGCTCATTAGATTTAAGGCCCATGCAGTCTATCAAATCCAAGCAGCGGCCGTCTACATATGGGCTGTGGAAACACAAGACTGCTGCAGCCAAAAGCCAGGAAGGACAGAGCATCTGAAAACAAGAAACAAGACAAAGATCTCATCAGTTCTTCCATCCCTCAGGTATCATTCGCATGACTCAGAATGGAAAGCTGCAAAGAAAATGGCTGATGCTGAGATATATATAAAGTCAAGGACGAGTTTCATTGCTCAGGTATTTTACTTGAATCGCCTTTGATTTGATTGCGCTGAATGGATCACATGGCCTCCCCATCATCTGTGCACTGAGGAGTCAGTGAATCACAATGATGGCGTGTGGGCAGGTCGCATACGGTTATGAGAAATGGTTATGAGCTTTCAGTCTTTTTTATATATAACCAAAATGTTCTGTGATTGGTGACATTTGACTGTTCAGGGTACTTAAAAGAAAGAAGAGAAATGAACTTAAAGACTTTTATCTACTCTGTTCATTCATTTGTACCTGGTCTTTTATGGCTAACCTACAGCTTTTATAATGACGTCATGACACACACACAGATCTGAGAGGAAGTGGTCCATTAATATCACACCACTACGTCAACAGCAGTGTTGTGTCAGGGATGAAAAGACAGCGCTTAAATAAATCTGCTTCAGTTTGCAGACTCTCTAGTCTTGCGGTTTGAGACTCATTAGACTGTCCATGAAAGTTCACCAAAATTGTTTTTTGGAAAGGATGATGACTCAGTTCTTGTCTGAAAACACTTCAGAATTATAGTTCAAAAGCCTCTTATGATCCTGTTATATATTACACCATTTCACAGAGGAAGAAAAAAGGTCTATGAATATTCTCTTGAAAACAGAAAAGTGGATCAAGTTATTGGATTTTAATTTTTTCTTCATTACATTATTAGATATTGCTTGATGATTCACCCTGGTCATCCACACGTGTGTGTGTGTGTGTGTGTATATATATATATATATATATATATATATATATATATATATATATATAAACAGTCAAACCAAAAATTGTTCACACATTTTTGATATATTTTTATTAGTGGGTGCAGGACACTATAGTTCATTTATGTAAGTGAGGATAGCAAAATAAAGTAAACTGTGACATATTATACCCAAAAATTCTTCATACAGTGGACTACCAGTAAAACTGATACAAATTTGGGACCAAAAATTATTCAGACACTTTGACCTGACCATGTTTTGCTTAATCTGACATAAGAGATAATTATCACATTATTTAATCTTGATCTTGTCATATTTTATTACCCTTTTTTTTTTAAACTATAGTGAATAAACTATATTAATGAATGAAATGTTCAAGGTGTCTGAATAAATTTTGGTTTGACTGTATATAACGTGTATGTGTGTGTGTTCATGGTTCTATATACAGGTGTATCATTATAAATAGAATGATTAAATTTAATATCTTTCTCATATCTTTGTATATATATATATATATATATATATATATATATATATATATATATATTTAAATATGTAAAAAAGCAATTATTTAATTTAATAAAGTAGTAATAATAATTTAAAATAATAATTTAAAATCTTATTATTTTGCAGTTTTTTTTTCCTTGAAACATTTTTCGTCAATAAAATTCAACTGAGACATTTTGAAAAGCTATAGGTTTGCTTCATAATGCATAATAATAGTCTTAATACATAATAATAACAATAAAGTTATTTAAATAAAATGAGTCATTCTCAAGATCATCAGATATTCAGTAGTTTTTGTCTTTAATTTGAATTCCCAGTCAAGCATGTTTCATTCAGTTTGAATCATACTTCTAAAATCAGATTGTTTTTTAGTTGTAAAGTTTGGATTATGTTATTTAAAAAGATAAATGACACATTTTCTGTGACACTGTTCATAAATAAAGCCTTGTAGACAGATGCAGTATTAACCAGTGATTTAATTGTTCAAATTCTAATTCTTCTTACCTTTCTTAATTTGTAGATGAGTTGAAGTTCTGAATCTTCTCTTCTTTGGGTCTCCAGTCCGTATCGAGCTTACCTCCACTGCTCTCGGTTATCACTTTTTTCCCCTGCCGTCTGTGAATGGATCTCTCTCTCTCTCTCTCTCTCTCTCTCTCTCTCTCTTGTTCTCTCTTACTTTCTGAATGAGCTCTGATCTCTTATATACTCACAGGTGCATGGCAACCCCTCAAGGCTGGAAGATGATCAGGTGGGTCTCTGCTGAGGTGAGTGAGGGGGTGGATGCACTGGAGAAATTACTAATAAAAAACAAACCTTTCTAACTTTTTGTTCATCTTCATACCTCTCTGTTTTTGAAACATTAGAACATCCACAGGATGTGGCAGGTGTTTTATGGATCAGATGCTGTAGTTCTGAGTATTTGTGCCATTTAAAACACCTGGAAACTAATGGGATGCTATTTTAGTAAAAAAAAATTGAACTCTCAGATTGGACAGGAAATTGGGGTGAAATGACGTCATTTCACATCAAAGATTCCTTGTCATACGGAACAGCATATAAGCAGCGTGCAAATCGATCAGACTGACCAGATGAATTATGTAAACTGAACAATTATTCAAACTTAATTTCTCATCTCTTTGTTGTTTCTTTTCTTAATCAAGCCTATTTATGCCCCAAGGTTCATCAGCAGCAAATGTAATTACTATGGGAAGAAAGGTAATGTTGTGTTGTCGTGGTAACGCATGATAAATCAATTACTCTCTTTTCACTCACACATGCTAACACTAATTCACTAAAAGAGAAGAAGTCATTTAGAAGAAATTTTTTTTTTATTTAAGAGCAAATAAAAACAGCATCATAGCATCGTCTGGAAATTATAAATGAAGGATGATTGTAAAGAGCTTTAAGTACAAATGTAAGCACAAACATTTTTTGTTACTTGAAACAAAATAAACTTGAACTGAAATAAAATAAAATACAAAAAAAAAAACTTATTTCAGCTAGCTGTCAAGGCAGCATTTCTAATTTTTGTGTAGTTTAATTTAAAGTGCTAAAATAACTAAAAACTAAATAATTTTATTGTTAATAATAAACCATTTAAAAAAAATATATACACATAAAAAATAAAAATAAAATAAAAAATAAACTAATACAAATAACAAAAAGGCACAATTTTCGCAATTACCGAAAATGAGTAAAAACAGAAAATATAAAATATATTCTGGTTCCCCAATACGTTACAACAGCGATGATCAAAGGAACATGGACAAAACAGTCACTGCAAACAAATGTTCAATGACGTGCCGTATGCCGTCATCACCCGGGTGTTGATAGCGCGCGAGCGCAGGTGAGACATGAACAGCTCGCGTTGCTATCTGTGTTTAAACTAAACTGATTCAAACCTTGCCAATTTATACATTCAACCGTAAGACGCTAAAGAAAACTCGAGCGCACTGTGAGGAGATTTGTGTGTGTGTGTGTACTTATCTGAAGCGCGTACACGGAGTGCCGCGTCACAGCGCGCAAATACTCTCGCGCAAATTCTCTTTCAAGTCTTGCACCTGAACGGACAAATTCACACAAAATTATGTCAACATGCCAATCTTAGCGAGCATCCTAACAAACGTAGTAGGTTATATCTTAAGAGAAAAACGAAACAGACAACATGTGTAACATAATATGTACTGAATCTTTGAATTATGTCTTAAAGGGACAGCAATCTAATATTCCTGCTTTCTGTGTTTTTAGTGTTAATCAAACGACATGAAGTGAAGAAATCACACTAGTCTTGACTGAATAGGTTTTGTAACTTCAATAATGTTTAATCTTTGTTTAATTTTTTTAAAGAAGTTTGTGCAGTGTTAATTTATATTTGATTACATAATTCAGTTTCTGTAGGCTACCTGAAAACTGTTGTTAGATACCTAAAAAAACTGTAAAGAATTGTTTATTTTATTTGTATCTTAGCTCTCATGTATTTATTTGTGCTGTTTTTGTCTTTATTTTCTTTTCTTTTTTTTATTTGACAATTGTCCTATTTTTTAGGGAACATAGCACATACCGAACCGTACCGAGACCGTGATACAAACCGAACTGTGAGTAATCTGAACCGTCGCACCCCTAATGTATATGTGTGTGTGTGTGTGTGTATATATATATATATATATATATATATATATCTGGCCAGTGTGGTCCGATCCAACAGACAAGCTACTGTAGCTCAAATTGCTCAAGAAGTTAATGCTGCTTCTGATAGAAAGGTGTCAGAATACACAGTGCATCACAGTTTGTTGCGTATGGGGCTGCATAGCTACAGACCAGTCAGGGTGCCCATGCTGACCCCTGTCCACTGCCGAAAGAGCCAACAGTGGGCACGTGAGCATCAGAACTGGACCATGGAGCAATGGAAGGAGGTGGCCTGGTCTCATGAATCACATTTTCTTTTACATCACATGGATGGCCGGGTGCATGTGCGTCGCTTACCTGGGAAACACATGGCACCAGGATGCACTATAGGAAGAAGGCAAGCCGGCGGAGGCAGTGTGATGCTTTGGGAAACCTTGGGTCCTGCCATCCATGTGGATGTTACTTTGACACGTACCACCTACCTAAGCATTGGTTGCAGACCATGTACAACCCGTCATGGAAACGGTATTCCCTGGTGGCTGTGGCCTCTTTCAGCAGGATAATGTGCCCTGCCACAAAGCAAAAATGGTTCAGGAACGGTTTGAGGAGCACAACAACGAGTTTGAGGTGTTGACTTGGCCTCCAAATTCCCCAGATCTCAGTCCAATCGAGCATCTGTGGGATGTGCTGAACAAACAAGTCCGATCCATGCAGGCTCCACCTCGCAACTTACAGGACTTAAAGGATCTGCTGCTAACATCTTGGTGCAGATACCAAAGGACACCTTATGGGGTCTAGTGGAGTCCATGCCTCCACGGGTCAGGGCTGTTTTGGCAGCAAAAAGGGGACCAACACAATATTAGGAAGGTGGTCATAATGTTATGTCTGATCGGTGTATATATTTATATATATATATATATATATAGTTTAAAGGAGACAAAAGTCAAAAACCAAAAATAAATTCTGTAGCGTTCCTATAGCTGAAAACTTTATATCATGGTGTTCACAAAATGACAATGTTGGGTTTGATTCCCATGGAATGCATGCACTGATAAAATGTATACCATGAATAGAATGTGAGTTGCTTTGGATAAGCAGATGCTGCACTTTTAATGAACTGTAGATCAAATGTGCTGATGGTTCAGCTATTATATTTGGGTTCCTGTCAAAAGCAGTTGCTCGCCTCTGGTCCTAAGAAGATCAGAATAATTAGTTAACAGGATCTGAGAGTCTCTCTGTGGAAGCACAGCCTCTAGAGGGCTGTACAAACACAACAAACGTTACATGTTGTGCAACACGCTTTACTTTTTCAGATAAATACAGATTTCAGATTTTAACTTAATTATCATGCAGTGGGTCCAGCAGTCTGAAACCACTAGAAAATGCATTTTCATGACAAATTACATCATAACGATTTGTTCTCCACTATGATTTGATTATGATCCAAAGAGCATCTTGTGCTTAAAATTGATAGATAAATAAATAAATACCCCAAAAGAAGTTCACATGGTCAGTGACAAAATGGTAAATCTTAAGTGGTCTCAGACATTTTGACCCCACTGTACATTATATATAAATACAGTCAAACCAAAATTTATTCGAGACACCTTGAATATTTCATTCATTATTACAGTTTATTCACTATAGTTTAAAAAAATGGTAATAAAATATGACAAGATGACAAGAGTTAAACTGTGTCAGAAAAAATGTATCTTAATTATGTCAGATAACACTTCAGCAAAACATGGTCAGGTCAAAGTGTCTGAATAATTTTTGGTTCCAAATTTTGATAAATTTTATTGGTAGTCCACTGTATGAAGAATTTTTGGGTATAATATGTCACAGTTTACTTTATTTTGCTATCCTCACTTACATAAATGAACTATAGTGTCCTGCACCCACTAGTAAAAATATATAAAAAAATATCTGAATAATTGTTGGTTTGACTGTATGTTTGGAAAGTATGTAAATATATATATATATATATATATATATATATATATATATATATATATATATATATGTGTGTGTGTGTGTGTGTGTGTGTGTGTGTGTGTGATGTAGACTTATTAACTCATTGAAGATACACTTTAGGTGCATTTATAAACAGAGGCATGAAAACATTAATATTAAATAATGTAAATATTAAATATTATGTATTATTGCATTTATTATGTGCATTGTTGTAAAATGTGCATTGCTTTGTAAAATATGTAAATCCACTATTTGTTGAGCTTGTTTATATTTAAGGCTTTTATGACTCGTATAGTATATCTTATTTACTTATTTACTTTGAAAAAAATCATTAAAGATTTCACAGCAAAAAGACACGTTTTTAGAATTCCATATTAAATGGCCATCTAAAAAAGTATAAACTATCAGTCAGAGGACAATAAACATGGAATAGATTGTGTACAACAGGTTATCTTGATCATTTAGATGCCTTGTAAAAGTTATTAAATTTGATACAGTAGGCTTTATAAGTTTAAGTATACTGATGGTGTGAATTGAGTGTATTGATTGTTAGTAAACATGTTTTGAATACACAATACCGTCAACACTTTTTTCTAGTATAAAATAATTTGGTGTATTAATTGTTTGTCCATCTGATGTAATTGTTCAGGACTCAGCATATAGAGTAAGGATAGTCTGAGTGGCTGTTGTTCAGTGCCTGGATTGTCTCTCCTTACTTTCTTCTAACCAGGAATCCAATTACACAGGATTACAAGGATAAGATGCCCACTCTGCAACACATAGGGTGTAGAAAGAGAGAGAGAGAGAGAGAGAGAGGAATGGCAACATATGTCTATATTTCCTCAGAAGACAAACAAAACGTCTCCAACTACTGAAACAGGTAAAGATGAAGCCTTGTAACTGTTTCCCTGTAGAGTTTGCTTGCATAATCTCTGTTGATGACACCTTTTGGAAAATGTTGCCGTAGCACGTAGTTGATCGTAACAGTGTGTCAGCGGTGCGTTCAACAGCTTTGCAAATAGTTTGAGAAATCTCTCGTGTGAGATGGTGTGGTGCATGAGTTGTGGTGTCATGGGTAAATCAAATGCCCTCCAAACAAACAAATGTATACTGCATTTACACTTGTAATCAAAATGTCACTTCAGAGATATAGGATGCTTTATCAATATGATTAATTCTCAGTGTTATTCTTTTGTTTATACTGCAGTCTAGTGGCTCTCACGCATTGCTCTGTAATATAGTTTGGCATATTCAGCATTTCTCTGTTGGATCTAGTGCACTAGGCTTGGGCCAGAGCCACAAGGTGCTTTGGTAGATGTGATACTTTAGCATTAAAAGGTCTGCTTAAGGTGTTGGTAAAGTATGGGTCAGCTCAAGGCACTTCCTGCATTTTTTTTCCTCCTGAATTCATCTCCTGAAGTAGACAGGAGAGATCGAATACATGTACATGCATTGATCTTGTTTATATATGTAGATTATATATGACTGTGCAACAAGTACCAAAGGTTGTTTTCTACAATGTATACATTTAGCATATACAGTATAATGCATTTGAATACTTAAATATATGTATTAGCGACATCCACAGGTAAAGTTACAGCGCCTCCCCTGAGCCCATTGAGTTTTAACAGACCCCCAAACAGTGCAATGCCTCCATCGCGCTATTAATTTGATATGATAGGATATGATTTATTTGTGTGATAAATCCCGCTTCTTGTTTTCGTGTGCGTTTGCAAATCAGTCTGAATGAACAAAATGAAGGCATTAATGGGAAGGGTAATTAAAAAGTAAGTAAACAACTCAGCAATTTCACCGCTTTGTCATGTCAAAATCAAACTTTAAATGGCCTGAAAACATGATGACTGCTTTAGTGAGCAATCAGCTTGGTGAAAATAAACGTAGCCTACATCTTTTTTGAAAATTCAAAGGGGACCTATTATGCCCCTTTTCACAAGATGTGTCTGTGAAGTTTCAGCTCAAAATACCCCACAGATTTATTATAGCTTGTCAAATTTGCCCCTATTTGGGTGTGAGCAAAAACACGCCATTTTTGTGCGTCTCTCTTTAAATGCAAATAGCTGCTGTTCCCGGTCCACTTTCCAGAAGAGGGCGGAGCTTTAACAGCTCATGCTTCGGTTACTCAACAACAACAAAGCTGGAGAATCTCACGCAGCCAAAATGAGGACTGTCAGTAACGGTGTTCAGCCTTACATTGTTCAAACCGGAGTCGGACACTGATGGAGAGACTCAGGAAGAAGTTACAACTTTTAGAATGCTTCCGGATGGTTAGTAGATACATTTATGTAGTTGCTGTGGAGTTGATTCAACTCATCGACTAGCATGTGCCGTCATGTTAATCTTTTGTGCAAATCCAGCATTGAATTGACCCTTGTTTGTGAAACAGTCCGACGTAAAATGACGGCATGGTAACAACACTCTACTACAACAACTCTTCCTCTTCTCTAAAGCAGCCCAACATGGCCTCACCCCCTTTGCTGCATGTTTTTGGGGGGCAGGGTTTATGTAAAATTAGGGGTTTGTGATTTCACCAACCCAGGAAGAAGCTCGTTGTAGTCCCCACCAACCGTTTGTTGTAGTCCTTAAAAAGCTATTTCTGTAAAAGAAAATATCTCGCTTTGCTTTGAATTATGAGCGTCGTAACTTTGCAGATGTTGTTTATGCTTAAACAGCAACATTACACGCTAACTAAAGTTAAAAAAGTGAAATCATAATTAACTACTACTTTAAAAATGCAGAAAGTTTTCTGTGATGGGTAAATTTAGGGGTAGGTTTAGGAGTAGGGGATAAAAAAAATACAGTTTGTACAGTATAAAAATGATCATGTCTATGGAATGTCCCCATAAAACATGAAAACCCAACGTGTGTTAATGATGTAATAAATTGTAATAAATTAAACTATAATTGTATTATTTGTATTTTATATTAGATAAAAAATAATAAAATAAGACACAGAAGAAACAAGAAACAGGAAAGTAGAAGGAAAAAGTATATTAAAACTGACTTATGGAATAATGACTATATGGAATGTGGACACCTGAACACCACACCGCATGTGCTTGTTGAGCATTTATTTTTAAACCCATAAACATTAATAGGGCGTTGGTCATTCCTGACAACTTCAACTCTCAGAGGAAAGGTTTAGATGTTGAACATGTCTGTGGGGATTTGCTCCCATTCAGACTTGAGCATCATCAGTGAGGTCAGGCGCTAATGTGGACTGATAGGTGATTTGGGAATTCAAAGTTCAGCCCTGGGCTTTGCGCAGTCAACTTATTCCACACCAGACAAAATCATTTTTATGGACTTCACTGTGTGTATGTGTGTGTGTGTGTGCACAGCATCAGTTTCAATATCTTTTAAATAAAATGCATTCAGTTTGATAATTTGTTATCTAATGCAATAACATGCAGACATTTTTAGGTGTCCAAATACTTTTTTTTCAGGGGCGTTGAACATGTTCAAGCTGTTTTTATTGAGATTTTGACATATTTCTCTAACTGTAATGGATAAGGGTGTTATCGTTTGAAACTAGATGCCTACTTCGCTTATTTTTAGTGTGCCCATCCTCTTCGAGATTAAATACTTTCACTGCTGCCGTGTTCTTGAACCCACATAAGCACATAAAAAAGTGACACAGGTCATGAAAGCACATTAACCTGTGCCTTAATCAGGACAACCAGGCTGACCTCTAATAAGAGCAGCGACATGGCTAAAGATGTGTTTGTGGGATTTATTTCAAATATTACATTGAGATTTTATGACAGATCATGTACTTTTTTCCCCCTTAAGCCCAAATCCAAAGACCGCATCTTCAATGCAGTGTCATTTTTGACAGATGACCTATAGTTCTCTGACAGGGGTGCATTGATCACACCGTTGAGTGCTTGAAATAAATGACCTATTAATGTTATAATCATAGACCATTTACAATCTGGCCAGACTTTGTTTTTCAAATTTTTATATAACTTAATGCTTACAAATCTCAGTTTATACCCCAAAGTTATATTTCTTTGAGCCCCAGAAGTGGTGATTCACTATATCTTTATGCAAGGCACTTGCATAAGAAAGTTTGAATAAGAATAAGAAAGTGGCTGCTAAATAATAATTAGATAAAAAAATGTAAGTGGTGCTTGCACATGGACTTGCTGTCATAATATAGAAGTTGACCCAATAATTTGTTGCATGATTTCTCATGTCTCTGACTAAACAATATTACTCTGATTTTTGCATGATTTTTTTATATTTCTTATGTCTATGATATTCTTATCTTTACCTTTATTGATACAATAAGCAGCCTTCAAATTTGTAAACATGCTGAAAAGCTGTGCATGTCAGTATATCTTGTTGCAGTTTGTTTCAAACTTCTTTTTGCATCATGTAACTGTCAACAGTAATATTTTTTTTAAAGATATGATATATAAATAATCATGAAATAAAAGTAGTATATTTATATATGTAAATAATAAATATTAAAAATATAACAAATATCTGAATAAATAAATTCTAATATAGAATTTTTTTTTTTCCATTTTATTTCATTTAAATTTTTTTGCTACTAATACAGCAAAAAATAGTTAGTAACATTCACCAGCCACTTTATTAGGTAGCTAGTACTTTTGCCTTTAGAACTGCCTTAATTCTTCATTGTATAGATTCAACAAGGAGCTAAAAACATTCCTCAGAGATTTTAGTTCATATTGTCGTGACAGCATCACGCATTTGCTGCAGATTTGTCGGCTGCACATCCATGATGCGAATCTCCCGTTCTTCAACATCCCAAAGCTGCTTTGGATTGAAATCTGGTGACTGTGTGAGTTTAGTGAACTCTCTGTCATGTTCAAGAAACCAGTTTGAGATGATTTGAGTTTTGTGACATGGCACGTTATCCTGCTGGAAGTAGCCATTGGAAGATGAGAACGCTGTGGTCATAAAGGGATGGACATGGTCAGCAACAATACTCAGATAGGCTGTGACGTTTAAACGATGCTCAATTAGTACTAAGGGGCCCAGAGTAGGCCAAGATAATATCCCTCACACAATTACACCAGCAGCAGCCTGAACCGTTGATACAAGGCAGGATGGATCCATGCTTTCATGTTGTTTACGCCAATATACCATAGACCCTATACCATCTGAATGTTGCAGCAGAAATGGAAACCCATCAGATCAGGCAATGTTTTTCCATTCTTCTATTGTCCAATTTTGGTGAGCCCGTGCAAACTGAAGCCTCAGTTTGCTGTTCTTAGTTGACAGGAGTGGCACTGGTGTGGCCTTCTTCTGTTGTAGCCCATCTGCTTCAAGTTTGATGTGTTGTGTGTTCAGAGATGCTCTTCTGCAGACCTTGGTTGTAATGAGTGGTTATTTGAGTTACTGTTGCCTTTTTATCAGTTCGAACCAGTCTAGCCATTCTCCTCTGACCTCTGGCATCAACAAGGCATTTTCACCCACAGAACTGCTGGATATTTTCTCTTTTTTGGACCATTCTCTGTAAACTAGAGGTGGTTGTGTGTGAAAATCCCAGTAGATCAACAGTTTATGCAATACTCCGGCACCAACAACCATGCCACGTTCAAAGTCACTTAAATCACCTTTCTTCCCCATTCTGATGCTAAGTTTGAACTTCAGTAGATTGACCATGTCTACGTGCACGAGTTGCTGCATGGTGATTGGCTGATTAACAAACAGTTGAACAGGTGTACCTAATAAAGTGTCCAGTAAGTGTAGTTTAATGCTTTTGGTTTTGTTTTCAGGTGAATTGCAATGGAAACGGTGACAGCTGAATCCTAGACAGCGTTCCTGCGTGACAAGCTCTTCCCAAGACTTGAGACTGGAGGTCAGAGAGCTTGTACCCTGGCCTTCTCCCCCAGGGTCCTTCCAACAAGGTGGGAAGGGGGGTCAGCCAAACCGACCACATGGAGGACAGGCCTCTCTCGCCCCTCTTGCTGGCCATATTGTTTTTGGTAACATGTGCGAGCGAAGATGACCATTCACTGCACACACATCAGGTCAGTACTGCTCAGTGTGGTGAATACAGCAATCAGGTCATGGAGGATGGCATGTGCCGACTCATGGCCACGCTGCCCCAACTGGATGACCAGCGCTGCCCGGACATGTTCCGCTGTACAGATGAGGTTTCATACTGGCTTCATGAAAATGAGGAACGCAAACAGCAGATTCTGGCCCTGCGGGAGACAGTGTCTGAACTTCAGGAGGAGCTTCGCAACCACCGTCATCGAGTCAAAGTGTTAGAACTACAAGTGAGTCCAAGAATATATATATATATATATATATATATATATATATATATATATATATATATATATATATATATATATATATGTATATGTATATGTATATGTATATGTATGTAATGTTTAAATGTGTCTAACTGTCTTTAGGGCTGACTGATTCATCTTTTATAATTAGAAGATTAAGTTATTCATAATTATTCTTATTATAAACAAATAGTATTCATCATAACAACAATTCTAAGTTACAATATAAATAATTTTGTTCTAAATTTTAATTATTCTAAATTATAAATGTGACCCGTTCTGGCGAAATGAGTCGGAAGTCGCAACGTTCCATTTTAAGATACAGGCCAATAATGTGGAAAAACACATTTTTGGGTTTTTCTTTTTTGAGCTAATTTCAAAGAACAGACATTCAAAAATAATCTACCAAAGTTTCGTAGTCCAGATAATTGAGTAAAGGTATTTAAATGACTATTAAAGTTGACAGTTTTACTAAATTCGCTGGAAATGAACATTGCTTTTTGGTGTTAAACGTTGTATAAAACTAATCAAAAAGCTTAGAAATGTACACAAACAGTGACATAAACGCTGATCATTTGTCAATGGGAAGCCCCGTTTCGACAGACCGGCACGCGATTGGTCCATCCATCCTCCTGTCAGACTAGCAGCGCTGAGCGCTCTGTGTAAACAAGCTAGCAGATCTCCTCAGAAAGATAGTTCAGTACTGTGTAGTGTAGTATACTGTGTGTAATTCAAAGTCGCCAAAGCGTTAAACTCACCGGAGGCTGTCTGTGACTGCGTGTACATGTGCTTGTACGCGCGAGGTGACAGTCAAGGACACACACACACACACACCCACACACCCTCCCTCTCTCTCAAGCAAAAATGTAGCACCTCTGTTCAATCTTTCTGATTTTAGTAAATCTTTGTAAAAGTACCTTTTAAAAAATATTCATTCAAATAAATACTTTAAAATAATTTGAGCTTCAGCCTGGTTTAATATCATTTATATATATATATACAAATGTCTTTGGTCAAATTAAGCTGTAAAATAAATAGTTTATCCCTTTAAATGCAATGGGTTTTGAAAGATATCAACAAAAAATGGGCAAAAAACTTGGAAAATTGGAAAAAGAGGGCAGACGACTATAATTCAAATAGGTATATCTTTAAAACCATTCAAGGTATTGAAGGTATTGACTATGATATAATTTTAAAGCTTATGGTCTCCTCTTTCCATTGATACCAAAATGTCAATTTTGAAATTTGGGTCACTGTGACTCATTTTGCTGGATCTGGTCACAAATATTTATAAATAATTATAATTTTGTGCATCAGTATCTGCTTTTTCGTCCTTCTGACTGCTCTTAATGAATTCACGGGTACAGCAAAGGAATGCAAAAATCTGATATTTCATGTCTTCCTAACCTGTACCTGACTCAGTGCCCTTAATAACCTGTGGGTCAAGCTTTTTCTGATTCCCTGATTAAATTCGGAAGCATTTGGTTACATGTGGCCTGACCAGTTCTCGCTTATTCTATTTAAAAAACTGCCAATTTATACAGTAAGGCAGGTGTAAAGAGTACCTGAAAACCATACTTGAGTAAAACTATAGATACCTTACAGTGAAAATGACTCCATTACAAGTCATCAATTCCAATAACACTTGAGTAAGTCATAGAGTATCTTATTATAACAGTACTTATTTTACTTATATTTACTTATCTACTGAATGTAGGCTCAAATATGCAAAAGTTCTCTACACCTAAAAGACATGCCAGTGAAAAACAAGAAACAGTTCATTTGTGGAGGAGAGCCAATCACGTTTATTTTCTAAAAATGAAAAAAACTGAACAGCCTAATATTGCAATAAATCAAGGTCAACATCCTCTTAAACATCTACAAACACTCAAGTTTCATTTAAGCTCAAGTGCTCAAAAAGGGCATAAGTAAAGAAATACCCTTCAAAAAGGTCTCTTCAATACAACGGATCAATAAAATAACGTGAAGTAAAATGAGGGCAGCCATGTCCTCATCTCTTATATGAAACACCTGCTACCTGCTAATGCACTCACTTTCGCATAAAGTAGCCTTGTTGTTTGGGTGAGTAAAGGCAAAACACACAAGATATAGTACCTTCAATGCCCTTTAGATGGCGATATTGCTTCTTTAGTAGCAGAAATAAACTGCTGCAGAAAAAGATAGGTGCCATGCAAAATGTAATGAGTAACTGCATTACTAATTACAACTGTATTGGAGTAAAGAGTACATATACTTATTCAAAAATGTAGTCACGCTGAAAGTAACAGTTGCTAATATCTTTGATACTCAAAGGACAAAGTAGCTAAAAAGATACTTAAAGGTACACTATGTAACTTTTGGCCCTCTAGTGGGTTAAAAAACAAAACTGCATGCATTTTGCAGCAGTTTAAGAACACTGTTTTGGTTGTGCTTTGGCTCTGCTGGTTATCCTACTGCTCAAAACATTCACTACTAGGCTTAAGAGATATAACCAGTTTAGATGGAAAGAATCTCAAGCTGACTAGCTAAAGATGATAAGGCAGGAACACACCAAGCAGATGCCGACGAACTAGTTGCGACGAAAGCAGACTGCGGGGTTGGCTCACGTCGGCAGCGCCTGAGTCCAAAGTTGGCCTGACACACCAAACCGATGCTCGATAGCCGACGGCCAAGTAGCACGCCTGCGCAAGATGAAATGCCTTTCCGTACCAGCAGGTGGCAGTAGCTGAACAGCCAAATTAGAATGATCAGATGGACCGACGAGCTCCAACGCTGATTCAACATGTCGAATCGGCTGAAAAAATGCAGACGAGGACCAACTTCAGCCGACAATGTGGAACACACTGAGAAAACTTAGTCGGCCGACGAACAAAAACTGCCCGACGGCTTGGTATGTTCCTGCCTTTACTGTAGCTATACCCATTATAGACATGGTACTTCCTTAAAAATGTATTCCAGCACAGCGCTTCAACAAACATAATGAAATGACCCTTCACATGACCCTTTATAATGAACTCTGTTGAGAGCTTCATATAGAAATTTGACATCATTACCGTACAACTTTTACAACGTTTCAAATCCCTCAATTCTCTCCATCTCCGAAAAGCCAAGCCAATGTTGATTCTTGTTTTATCACAAGCTCTGTCACATTCTCTTTTTGCCAGCAGACTCTCCTCTGTTCTGTGTTTGTTTTTTTCAACGGGTGATTCCCCAAAGGTTTGAGATTTAGCTGCCCCATGTCAACTTTTAACTTTAATTTTGAACAAAAAAAGTTACATAGTGTACCTTTAAGTGCAGTAATTAATTACATTTACTCAAATACTTTACACCACTGCACTAAGGTACCTTCTGACTGACTTTTTAATCGAGGGTTAAATCAGAAATGGATCATACCACAATAATTGAACAGCGTTATTATACAAATCTGTATATTAAAAAAAGAAAAGAAACAACAGAAATCTGTCAAAAATGTAGTGCAGATGTTGTTTTTGCAGTAAGTTATTTTTCTGAAGATTTACACATTTTTTTAATCTCCTGTTGTGCTGCACATGCATCTTTACTGCCTAGCGAGCTGTGGTAGTCAAACAAACTTAACTTTCTTCTCTCTCATGTGTAGCACTGGAATATCCAATGCGTTCTATTGAATTTTTCTTTGAACCATGGAGTACCATATACATATACATTAATTTCATTATATTTTAAAGCACCATACTATTATCATTTGATACTGTACCATGGTACTATTACGGTGCTTTTGTATTTTCCAAATTCCTTGGAGTACTATACTAAATACCATATTACCATATTCATATACGGTATATCATAATTGTTTAATACCATGGTATACATTAAAGCACCATGGTATTACCATCTGATACCATCACTGGAGCTTTGTTGTACAGTAAGTGTCCCCTTTGAGTGCTTCTGTAAATTCCATGTGGCTCCGGCCAACTCGGCTTGGCGGTTTTCAGCCTAAAGTCTCCTTGACCCGAAGGCTAACGAGATTAGCACAGGAGACCTTACCTCTCTCCACGTGCCTTCATTAGTATGCACCCTTAAGCTCTTCATGCTGTTAAACGAGGGGATGATTCACAGCTCACACCCACACGGCCTGCCTCTCCCTCTCTGCTTTTCACTCCTGGCTTTACGCAAACACACAATATGCTGCAGCCTCTTGAGAAGGTCTCATTCTGCAAAGCTAATCTGAATTGTTCTTCTGGTCACTTTTTTTGATTGAGAGTCGTGATGTTTGTCTATTTGACCTTTCACAGAGTGAAGAGAAGAACCGCAATAATTCATCTATTGAGCAGCGCTTGCATGAGCTGGAAGATCATTACGCCGAGGCCACGACCCTGTTGCACATCCAGGGCTCTTTGATCTATGACCTCCAAGCCCAGATCCATAACCTTTCCCTGCTGGTGGAAAAAGTCAGACGTAACCCTGGCTGCATGATCAACATAGTCCGCACCAGCCCGCTGCTCAGTGCACAGGAAGCCCTGCATCCCGGTAGGCCACGTCTGGGAATTTGGAAAAGCTTCCTTTTTAAGCTGCATGGTTATATCCTAACCAATCACTATGCAAAACCAGGACTGACTGTTGAATGGATAGTTTGATACTTTTTTTGGTATTCTAAGTTTTGGTGTCAGGGTCTAATATCTCTATTTGTGCTCTGAAGATTAACCAATGTCTAATGGGGATGACAGATTTTTCATTTTTGGGTGAACTATTCTTTTAAGATTTTGGCTAGTATAGAATCATGGTGAGTTACTGGCATGAACCAACAGAGGGTGACAAATCATAGCACAGTTTATCAGACAGAATCCGAATCATCTTCTTTGTCGCATATAGTTTAATGAGAACTGAAATCAACATTTTTGTTTATGTTAATGTGTTTTATGTGTTTTTCACTCCAGAGGTGCAGCATGTCAGGAACTGCCCCATCGACTGTGCTTCCATCTACTATAATGGAGTGCGTCGTTCTGGGATTTACACCGTTGTGCCCTCGCTGGGGGCCATGCCTGTGGAAGTCTACTGTGATATGGACACAGACGGTACGAAACCACACAACACAGGCAATAAGGATGAGCCCAGTATTTTGTGCCAGTTGATGGTCCTGTTGGGCCAGTTTTTATTTTTATGCTGCAAACCTATTTGATTTTCTGTGGCACATTGACAATTCTGCTGAGAAAAAGTATATTTATATATATATATATATAGTTTTATAGTTTATATAGTGTATATATATATATAGTATATATAGTTTTCATGTTAATTTTAGTTAAATTTTGAGTGATTTTTTTTTTCATTTTATTATTATTATTATTATTATTATTTTTAAAAATATTGCTATTTAAGTTTAACCCTCCACTGCACACATGTTGATATTCCACATCATTTTTTTTGGTTCATTTGGGAACATTTTATTGATAAAAAACATTTTTGATACCCCACCCCAAATGATACCCCAAAATATTTTTTTTGTTGCCTCAGGGCAAAGTTGTGCAACAATGATACAGAATCATAGAGAAAATTATCATCATAATCAAAAATTTTTTTAAAAAATGTCAAGAAATCATTAAGTAAAAAGGGAAAAACACTTGAAAGACATTGATATATTGAATTTAATACATGCATAGGTTTGTATCATATAGTGTGTCATGCCATATAATGTACTTCATGTAATAAGATTTCACTGCGTACGAAACTTCAAAAAGCACTTCTTCTCTGCTGTGAAATAGTGGAGTATGTTATTTTTTCACATTATTTTGGGTGTTCCCGTGCACTCGGGAACCCTGCATCTTCCCTTCTTATAATACATTACGGCCAATGTGAAGTATTGTCCAAAACATCCTCAAAAAGTACCCCTTATCGCACAACATTGCCCTGAGGCAATGAAAAGAAAAACTGAATTTCTGAATATTCTGTGACCATGTGTCAGAACAGGATGTCCCACCTTTAAATGGTGCCTGATAGTGACTCCCACACCATACTGGACTGTTCTTTGGTACTTTTTTTCAACATTTATGGTTGTAATCATTTAAAGAAACATTTACTAAACATAGGGCTTAAGAAAACTTTCCGTAGCCTGAGGGCAACGCTGTGCTGTAGAGGGTTAATTTATTTTTATTTCAGTTTTTAGTTTGAGTTAGTTTTTGTTTTTTATTTATTTAGCTGTTAATAATTTTATTGCTTCAACTTCAACTTATTTCAGTTTATTATTGCCAAGGCAGCATTTCTAATTTTTGTTTAGTTTAAGTTTTCAAATAATATGTATACATGTATGTATGTATGTATATATATATATATTTTTTTTATTTCAGCTTTATTTCACTTAATATTTTATAATAGTTTTAGTTAACGATAACCACCCTGATTTATACATTTGTTTTTAGTGCTTGGACCAGTGAAAATGTTGGGAAAGTACAAATCTGAACGTTTGCAGTTTGCACCCACTAGACCAGAAAATGCTTATTTTTGTTTTGCTAGAAATCTACTTTGGATGAGTCATTGTTTTATTTTTATAATGTTTATTGGAAAATTTTGAGACCATAGCAAAACAAATTCCGGTAATGAACATTTAAATTACTTCTCTTTTTTTATTTCTTATAAGACTTCAGTTTTGTGCTGAAATTACACCAGTGGGGCACATGAGGAACCTCTCTGAGGCTTAAAATAGCATGTGCAATCTTTTTGATGACCTCCAAAACACTATAGTATAATTGCTGTGGTCATAAGATGAAACCTAAATGGCCTGGCATGTCCATTAAACTCATAAAAAAGAGATTTGATTGTCGAATGCTTGGACGTATACTCATTTTACACTTCCTCCCTAATACAAACATTAATTTGATCATTCAAGCACATGCGTAATGTATGTCTCAGGTGGCGGCTGGACTGTGTTCCAGCGTAGGCAAGATGGCTCTGTGAACTTTGACCGCAGCTGGAAGGAGTATAAGGAAGGGTTTGGAGACCTGCACACCGAATACTGGCTGGGAAATGAGCACATACATGACCTGACCAGCCAGGGAGACTATGTGCTCCGTATCGACCTGGAGGACTGGAGCGGGAAACACAAACACGCTGTTTATCAGAGTTTCAGGTGAGGCACATTAATCACTGTGCATCCGTTTGAAGTCCTTCCAGTCAGTCAATGTTCAGTAGTGACTGAATATCTGGCCTGATAACTAAAAACACTTCAAACCCTTGATGAACTATCAGCATTGTGCTTGTGAGGAATCCATACTTTGTCTGTGCATTTGCAGTGTGGAGGACGAGGCCACTCAGTACCGTCTGCATGTGACGGGCTTCAGCGGGACAGTGGAGGACTCCTTCAGCTGGTACCATGACAAGCAGGGCTTCAGCACACCCGACACAGGCAACATCTGTGCCGAGATCTCCCACGCTGGCTGGTGGTATAACCAGTGTTTCTACGCAAACCTCAATGGCATCTACTACAAGGTATGATGTGGCCTGTTGGTTATAGACCTACTGTAGGCTGTTAACTCAAAGGTTATTCACATTTTGCGCTGCTGGATCATAAGTATTTTGTAAATATTGCTTCAAAGAAACAGGAGCAAGAGACAAAAAATAGATACTTGCTGTGGTCATAAGAAACATCAGATAATTATTTTCAAAAATTTTGAAATATTGTTTTTAAACTTTTTTTGCAAATTAAATTTATTTGATAATTTTATTTGTCATGAGGGTCTACAAAAGTCTTCTCTGTGATATAATTTCCTGTTTTATGGAATTCTTGTCACATGAACAACAAAATGGCTTTTTTGCAAGACAAAGTCTATTGGCATACAAACTCAGGACTGTTAAACTAACTAGACATTTTTGACCTAAAAAAAATCCCAAAATGAATTGTAGAAAAAAAAACTCATTATAAAGATTTAAAAAGTGACAAAGTATAGATATACTCACATGAAGCTAAATGATCTTTGATGATGTCTAAGTAATGTTCTGTCATCCTGATGGATAGGGCGGCCGCTACTCTCTGAAGGGGAAGAACCCTCTTGGTCCGGACGGTATCGTTTGGTACACCTGGAAAGATTCTGATTATTACTCTCTGAGGAAGGTCAGCATGATGATCCGACCCAAAACCTTCCGACAGCATCTGTCACCCTGAATCAGGCCCGACCAATAAGCTCGGGCCCATACGTCAACCAGCCAATCACAGTTCTCAGAGCCACAGTGATGTAGGATGGATGGAAAGAGATAAACGTGTATGGACTGGCTCATTTCTCTGAATGTATTCAAGGAGGCCATTTTTTACAGTAGGTTTATACCAAAGACCAGAGAAGGACTGCTGCTGAAACAGTAAAGTCAGTGTTTGCCATTCAGTCAGCCTAATATGTGTTACATGCCTATATTTTATATACCCATGGATTTAAGATTTAAATAAACATTTTGTTGACTTATTTTATAAACGTGTATTAAAAATAGATTTCATTTCTGTAGAGTACATTGGGAGAAAAGGCCCTTTTTTTTTTCTCTCAAAACACTAAATAGCAACAAACACCTCACACCTGGGATCATTGCATGATTACATGATTAATGATACATTATTTAATTAAACATAAGTTTGGGGTGTGTAAGATTTTTTGCATTTACTTTGCATTTATTTGATCGAAAATACAGTAAAAACTGTAACAAAAAAAAAAAAAAAAGGTATTTACTGTTACTTTTCCTCAATTTAATGTCCATGCTAAATAAAAGTATTAATTTCTATTTTAAAAAAAGTGCTTGTTTTGAAATATAAAATTACACGTATAAAAATATATTTTTGAAATATTGCATAATTATGTAGAATCCCTTACATTATCACATGTACTTTGACTGGGGGAGAAAAAAACATCATAAAAGGATAGTATTTGGGGTAAAAAAGTCCCCAAAAAAGCCAAAGACCAAAGCCAAAAACATTGTAGCTTAAACAAATTTAATTTGTGAAATATGCCTGTAATAATAATGTAGGTTCCTGATGTACACTTTAATCTACTAATAGCAAAAAATAATAGTTTAAAAAAACACCTGAATATATTATAACACCTGAGTTTATGAAATGCCTAAAATGATTTAAATAAATGGGAAATTATAACCTTTGTTGAAGTGGTTATTTTGAATATGTAGGACTTTTTTTTTTTTTTTTCTGCTATTATAAATATGCATTGCAGAAGGATTTCTGTTCTATGAGATTAATAAACCACAACATCGGAGGGGTCTTATTGGTGTGTAATGCACATTCGGACAAACAACACATCTTTTGAGACAGCCTCATTCATATTCTCCGTAAATACACAGCTGACTCACCAGTCTCACTGGTCTCTAAACATTAAGAGCCGCCTCGCTGTTAATAAACATTGTTAAAGTGTCACACTGCTGATTTTCAGACCACTTTGTATTGTTTTGTTACAATGTTGGCATGTAAATGAACAATGTGTACTTTTTCTCAGTGTCTTTTGGCAGCTTCAGGTCTTTCATGAAAACTAGATTATTCTTCCGTGTTTTTGTATCCCCTCCCATGGACGTCGGATTGACAGAGGGTTATTACTTAGAACAGTTATTGGAAGATTGTTTTATTTATTTTTCCAAAAGAAACTCATTCCCACTAAATGCTTACTCTTTGAATTCTTGCACACAGAATCAATAAAATCGACACTATTATGACAAAGTTTGCTAAGAAGTATGTCCTACTATAGCAGACTGGTGGGAGTGGCCTTGTACAGCAACATGCTTATTGCATAAATAATAAATAAAAATTCCTACCTATTTGGCAAAAGGAAAGACAACAGCCTTTTTTTTTTTTTCTCCTAGTCGGGTAGCTTCAATTTCCTTCGATTCCTGGGGGCACGAATTCATTCAGCACGACCCTCACAGTGCATTATAGGTATTCTCTAGCAGTTGAGTGCAGAGACATAAATAAATGCATCGTCTATGGTTGAATGCACATCAGTTGTACACTCATTATTGCGGTGCATTATGCACTCGATGACATTCGGACACCACTACAAATGACAGTCCCTTCAAATAATGCCCTATTTAAGGGTATAGGGTGCGGTTGGGTTTCCTGTTACACTGCATTCATTTTTAGAGACACTTATACAGAAAAAAAAAAAAAAAAATGCATTGCAAGGCATACAAATCAGTATTTATTAAATCATAATCTCAATTGTTTTGTCATTCTGTGTGCAAAAGACTTGCAAACACTGCTATACATATAAAATATATGAACAACTGGAAAACATGCATCTGATGGAGTATAATTCATTTTTACAGGATAAGAAATTGGTGATAATTGCACTGAGGTGGAAGCATCAAACTGAGCACAATCTCTGTTTGTAATTTGGCTTTGGGAAGAGAGAAAATAACTAATGTCAATGTCACTTATGGGGGGAAAAAGGACCAGCCCTACTGAAATCACCTCCAGAACCTTCTAATGAAAACGATTGGATTGCTTTTGGCTGTTACCAAACAGGATGATGCATCTGAAAGGCCATAGTAAAGTGCAGTGGATAAAAAGCATGTTTTTTTTTTTGCAGGATCTATACAAAAAAAAAAAAGGCACAATGAAACTAGGCTTATATGTATATGTTCAGATCACTTGTATAAAAGTAGTACATTACGTCATGTCTCTCTCAATGCATGTTCATATTTATCTTCTATCAAAACTATGAGGGTCATATAACAGAATGAGGAACATCCGAATCAACAACTAGATAATTGTAATAATTAAAGCCCCATATAATATGATTCTTTAGACAATCTGTAGCTGCTTTTTAAAAACACTTGAACTTGGCCAGTTCTCGCAGAGAAGCGTGCTTTCTGAGACGCTATCTTTGGCCTGAGATCAAAAGGATATTTTTATGGCACTGATATCATGACACAAATTACAGGAATAGAAAAAACAGAGCGAGAATAATCGAGTAAGAGGAACAGAGAAAACAAAGAGAGAACGAGGCAGCTTCCGGGTGGTCGCTCCACCGTTACATAGTAGTGAACCGACTGTGAGCGTGTCGTAGTTTCTCTGCAATCTGTGAAAACAAACACCATTTTAATGGCTTTAACATTTTTAAACTTCGTGGATGTTCTTTAACTTTTACTATTGTTTAGACACTTTACCATCTCATAGAATTTGACTTGCTCCTCCAGGTACTGCTGCATCACCCTGTTGTAGTCATAGATACGGTTGCTATGGAAGTGGTTCATCTCCGCTGCACAGAGGACAGATGTGTCAAATTCATTAATTAAAAAGTTTCCAGCTCTGTTTGTAAAGGCTTAAATCACAGTCACAACAGATGCATACAAACACCAGATGATAGATGTGTTGTGTTGGGTCAGTGCATTACAGGGTTCACACTCTTTCTGTCCTATGAGTTTACAGGATTTTCTTTCTTTTTAAATAAATTATTATTTATAGAATGATACTATTAAGTATCCCCAGACTGATATTCACACAAACCCCTAATTACAATAGAGCTACAAATAACAGAAGTAGTGAAGAGAGAAATAATAATAGTCAGGATATTTTTTTTGTTGAAAGAAATTAACTTCAATTTAATGCATCCTTGCTAAAGGTATCAAGTGTGACAGTAAAACATATATAATACTATAATTTATAATACTATAATACAAAGAATCCTGAAAAAAAAAAAAAAAAGTATTATTATACTGAAAGATCATGTGACACTGAAGTAATGATGCTGAAAATTCAGCTTTGACATCACAAAATTACATTTTACAATATATTCAAATAGAAAAGTTATTTTACACTAATAATATTTCTGTTTTTACTGTATTTTTGATAAATGCATCCTTGGTGAGCAGAAGAGAGTTACAGGATTTATAAAAATGTAAGAATTTGTACTGCATTTTACTGTGTATATAAAATATCTAAAATACGTAAATTAAAATACAGTATAATAATCCATCCACCCATTTTCCACAATCGCAGGTAGTATAATAAAATGCAATATACAATAAATCAATATAATCTAGTAAAATAATATGAGAAAACACATGCATTTAAACTGTGCATAAATAGAAAAATGTATATTGATTAGAGGAAATCCTGAAATTCCCTATTTTTTCCAGGTTTTCCAGGCCCGTGGGAACCCTGTAATTATATTTATTGAGTCTGCTGAAAATTATAGTTATTGTTCCTGCATTCTAATGTGCTAATTAGTGGAATTATGACTCTCCAACTTCACATCAAACTTGTTATTAGTTATGTGCTAAACTACACCTCAGTTACTATATAATCTTTTAAAAGGTGGTTAATGCTTTTTGGGGTCAGTGCAAGTAGGTCACAATACCTTGCAGAGCGTATGACATGGTGCTGGCACGTTTAGACATGGTGGTCTTATCTGAGGAGCTGATTTTACCGGTGGCCACAAGTTTATCGCCTTCCTTTACCTTCTCTATGGCAGCCTGTGCAAGAGAAAGAGGCCTCAAAATGCAGTAAGCCAAGTGAATTCTCCAATATTCTATGCTCCCGTCCTCTTATTATAGATTCAATGGCTCTGTTCAAACACTTAGTGAGCTGCCTAAAAGGTCACTTATGATGGTTAGGATGCTAGGTTTTAAAGCAGAGTGTGTGTCTATATGAACTGCTAATCTCCAGGAAGACATGGTGAGAATAATAGTTCTTTCATTTACCTTGTGAACTCCAATAGTGTCAGGAAAGCATCCCAGCAGACCTTTGTACTCATTGTTGGTTTCCATGAGGAAGTGAAGGTCTTTCCTAGGCTAGAGAGAGAGAGAGAGAGAAAGACAGACAAAATTGAATGATTGAACCAGACAGCGCACAAACACACCCAGGGTCACTTCGTTCAACCACTCGTGAAACGCTCACGTCACTTGAACACATCTGTATGCGCACACATGGATGTGCTCTTACAGACAGGAATCTGAATTCAATTGGACAAGAACAACCATTAACTGTGGAGAAAACAGCCAACTAAAACAATTAATTCCCTTACAACTAGACTCAGTGTAAACACTAATACACAAGTTGTATCTGTATGTTATTCAGCTGCATTTTTAAACTTAAATCTTTATAGACATGTTCAGTTTCACTGAACCTATATCAAAAAAACCTATATCAAAATCTATTTAAAATACATTTATTTCATACTAAGTATACTTCAACTCTATTAACATTTTTATTGACACATCACTTAAGACTTACTGATATAAAATTTTAATTAAACTTTATTTGGAGTATTATTTTTTTTTTTGTGCAATGCACATTTTTTGATATTATGCCTAAAAATGTGTTTTAATATCACTATTAATAAGGATTGTATGACCTTTGTCTAACATCAGTCTTTAAATGAAAGATATTTAAAGTGTACCTAAAGTATACTTGCAATAGTTCCACTTTATCACAATCAAATATACAGTATTTAAGTATATCTTTAGTTGGACTCAGCACTACTTCCGCACAACTAAAGTGCATTAAGTACAAAATTAGCAGACTTTAAGCATACCAGTTTAGTATACCAAAAAGTACAACTGCAGGGTATTTTTATTTAGCACATAAATATATAAATGTATACTTAACAAAATAAATGTTTTTTTAAATACATTTTAGTATTTTTTTTTTTTTTTCACTAGGGGGTTAACGGAGCTTTAAAAATATTCAATGCTACACTGGCGCCACAGGACTACTTATCAGACAAGTCCTTTCAACAATCACAGTTTGAAGGCCAAAACAGCAACCAAGTTTTCATTCATTGCATGCTTCATTCATTGATAACAATGAAGATGAATAACACAAGGCTAAATGATCATGGACGAGCATGAGTCACAGGCTGAACAATCACACAACTATG